>QANW01009746.1:130233-166601 GCA_003254865.1 Dryas drummondii
ATTTATATGTTTATTATTACATTAATATGCTTAATATATATAGTTTATAGTTTATATAGTATGTAGTTTATAATATCATATAGTTTATATAAATATATAGTTTATAACTTTACTAACTTTATATATTTATATAGTATATAGTATAAAGTATAAACTACTTATATAATAATGTTTTAATATATAATTTTAGTTATACTTATACCCTATATAATAAAATTACTAATTAGTATATAGTTTTAGAATTTTAATTATAACTTATAGTTTTAGACACTTAACCTTATATATTATATTCTCTATAGTCTATACACTTTACCGTATATCATAAACTTAAAACTTAAAAGTTAAATACACTAACTTGGCCCAAAAAGTACACTAAACTCTATTAAATATCTTATACACTATAATTAAAAGTTAAAACTTAAAACCCAATTAAGCTTACAATTCTAATTTCTAAACACTAAACTCTATACACTAAGTCTATTATTATTTATTAATTACTCTATAATGTTATACCTAATATTGTTTATGTATATAATATATCAGGCCCTTCTAATAAAGGATTCCTCATTTAGTGTTAAATGAGGGATCACCCTGTGGGGCACACACGAGTCATTTTGTATTGATTCGAACTATCCATTTTTTATATCTCCATTGATAGATAATGTATGAAAAAAATCAGTCAAATCAGAAATCGTTTACTCGTTTGATTAAGCGGTCAAAGTTTAACTGTTCATAAAGGAACTTGTTGTTCGTTCATTTGTTTTAAACTTTGACCACTTAATCAAACTAGTAAACGATTTCCGATTTAGCTGGTTTCTTGCAAGCACGCATGATCTATCAATGGAGTTGTAAAAAATAGACGGTTCAGATCAACACAAAATGACCCTTGTGGGCCCCACAAGGTGATCTCTCATTTAACACTAAATGAGGGATCCATTATTGGAAGGGCCTTGATAATATATATAATTATATATAAAGTTATAAAGTAATAAATTAGTTAGTACTTAGTAGTTACTATAGTTTAATAGTATATAGTTTATAATACTATAAGACTATAATTTATATATTTGATAGTATATAGTTTACATATTTGATAGTATATAGTTTATATAATTTATAGTATATAGTTTATAATACTATAAGACTATAGTTTGTATATTTGATTGTATATACTACATAGTATATACTACTATAATTATATATGTAATATATATATAACATATAACAAAGTATTATAGTCTTAGTAGTTATAACTAGTTAGTAGTATTTTTTTTTTTTTTCATGAAACTAGAGTTAGTAGTTATTTAAAGTTATAACTTATAAGCTTAAATTGTTAATACCCTAATCCTAATGTTTTTATTTTATTTTCCCAAACCTCAATCTAAACCATATTATTTATGTTAATATCTTAATACCTATCATTATTTATGTATGTATAATTATATATAAACTAGTTTTTTTCTTAATTTTCCCAAACCCCAATTTGCCCAACCAAACCCTAATCACCCAAACCCTAACCAAATCCCAATTTGCCCAAACCCCAATCAAAACCCCATTAAACAAAACAGTAAAATGTGAGATCATGTATTTTTATAATATTTTATTTTGGGGTTATTCGAAAATTTTGGGGAATTTATTTGAAAAATAAAAAAGTTTTGGATTAATTTTAATTTTTGTTTTAAATTAGGTTTAACCTAAAATTGACTTTTTGTTATATTGGGCTTTTGGTTTCGAACTTAGACTCGTTTGATAGGCCTCGAACTCATGAGTCCGTAGACTCGAACCGTATATTCATCGGAGTTACGGATTGAGAGTTATGAGCGTTTAAAGTGAAGGGCACTTTTGTGACTTAGGGTTTAATGTGTATAAAAGCTTCATTTTCAGACTTTTTTCCTCATTTTTCTCTCCCAGTCGTCTCCCTCACTCTCTCTTTTTCTCTGTTCTTTCACCCAGTCTTCTCTCATCTGCTCCCGGTGCCAGCGCGTCTGGCGAAGGATGCTGGCGAGGCCACCACCCCAAGCTAGAGCCACCGTGGGGGAGGTACGCCGCCGAGATCCCGAGCCAGAGTAGCACGGTGGAGTCTTCCAGCCGGGAGCTAGCAGATCTTATGGTGGATTCCTCGTCGATCTCAATCTTGCCCACAGTGTTGTTAGTGGTGGTGGCGACGAATTCGGCTCTGCCATGAGGTTCCTGTTCTAGCACTACCAGGTTCCGGCTGGAGCCGTCATCGATGTGCCGGCGTCAGCATTGGCGGCGAGTCACGTGCTCTACTTCGATTTGGTGTTTCGAGCCGGGATGGTAAACAGTCATCAGTTCCATCAGCGGCTGAGATTCGATCACAATCAGTTTCACACTAGTGGTGGTGGTGGTTTCGGCGGTGGGGATTCTGATCCCATTCTTCCCATGTTCTCTCTGTTCTCCCTCCCTATGGCTTCTGTGTATTTTGATCCTGGGTTTTGGTGTGCCTCTGTTGTGTGTGGGTTTTGATGTGCATGTGCCTCTGTGTGTGGGTATTTCAAAAATATCGAAATATACCAAAATTGGAAGGATTCGAAAAATGCCGAAATCCGAAAAAATCAATTCGGAAATCGGCATCAAAACTAGATTATCGAAATTTTTGGTAATAGAATTGGTAAGCCCATTTACCGATTCGATCCGACCGATGGACAGCCCTAAATAAAAGTTTTTAAAAAGTTTTACTTAATAGATCGACTGACATATCTTTGGCTATCAATTTGTTGCAAGCTAAGCTCAACAATAGAATCAGATTGATCGTGACCATCACTCAAAAACATAGTTGCAATTGTTAGTCAATTACATGTTGTGCCCAAGGAGAAAAATTTCAATTTTTTGGAGGGAAATTTTATACAATGCCCATAATATTTTCAGTAATATTTAGATTATTTTGCTGAAATTTCGTGAAATTTGGACGAAATTTCGGGTGAAATTTCGATGCCTCACAACATGTGCTTCTGTCATCTTTTCGAGAGAAATTAACAAAATTTTGCCGAAATTTCAACACTGCTTGCATCATCAGTCTTTCACTCTCTCTTTCCACTTTCAGAACACATTTCCCAGCCCCTGCGACTTCACACAATAACATTCTTCAACTTCTCTCTCTACTTCACCTTCCAAGGTTAATATTAATTTGGGGTAAGGAATAATAATAACATTGGTTAATGTTTGGGGTAAGGAATAATAATGGGGTTTCGGGATGAGGTCTATTCTCTAAATGAAGAAGAAAAAGAAGAAGATGTAGAAGACAAAATAAGAGGAGAGGCCGGTGAGGAGGAGAGAGAAGAAGATAAATTGTTTAGTTTTCCAATAAAACTGAAGGGCAAAAAGGACTTAACAATAAAATAAAAAATCTGAATTTTCTTGGAAATCAAAACCACTGCATCCTTTAAATTGATTAGTGTGACTTATTATGCATAAGGGTTGGGCATGTTTTTTGTTGGAGTTTTCTTTCTTTCTTTTTTTTTTTTTCGAGGGGATTGAATCTTTTGTTTATATTTAGTTTTTTTTTTTTTTTCAACAATGGTTCCCAATAAATTTCCTCCTGGCTATTAAGATAACAATATGAGTGATATTGTCCTTTTTTTTTCGGTAAAAGATATTAATTTTCCTTCTTTAATTGTAAGTATAAAATAAAAAATAATAATTTGGAAAACAAATGAAAATGAAAGAAAAAAAAAGTTTAGGGTTGATTGGGATTTGGAGCCTTTGGGCAATTGGAAAGAAAAAAAAAAGTTTCGAATTTCGTTTGGCTGTTTTGGTATTTCGTTTAGTTGTTTATAAATCCTAATACATTTCTAAATCCTCATGTGGCTTGGCCGAAAGGTCTGGTTTTGACGGATGATGAGGTAAGGAACTCAAGATATAGTAGTTATAATATATCACTGTCCAATGGTATTTCATTGATTATGTGCTTACCTTCAACATTCATCGTTTATTATTTTAGTTGGGTTATGATCTTGTTTTCTAATGTCGCATAAATATTCATTTTTGCTTGCCAAAACCGTAGGAACGTGGAAAGACTGCAGTTAAACCCCGAGATTCACCCAAACAAGATGTGAACCTGCCTAAGTCCCTCAAGCCCCTATACCGTTATGCAGAGCGTGCCATGATGGATGGTGAAACTATCAGTGTCCATATGGAGGAAGCAGTATTTGGTGTTGCCAAGACTGTACACATTTCACAAGAAGATGTTATGCATTTTATGGAAATGAAGGAAATCTCGGCCATGTGCATAACTGTGTACATGAGGTAAATACATAATGCTTATGATAGTTTATCAATTAATCCAAATTATCAAATTATAATTTGCAAATTTCTGTTAATATCATTTTCATCATTAGTTGGTTATTTATTCTTATCTACTGTAGAATGGATGTGGTTGTTTTATCTTTCTTTAGGTGAGTTGGAAGGGATCAGTGCACTGCATGATATGCCATCAGGTTTTTTTAACTGATAAGTTTAACTATTATATATATATATACATATATACATATATACATATATGGCATTGGTTTCATCTTTTTACTCTTTGGCATCTGGTCGATTTTGGACATGTACTTGAATGTATATGTCTGTATATATGACTGTAAACGAAACATGGAATCCGATATTAGACCCACTAAATAAGTTACGATTTTTCTTTCAAAGGCACCTATATGATATGCTAAAGCAAGCAAACATTGTCAATTTGGTTGGTTTGACTGACCCGTCAAGCATATCAATTGGGGTAGGCAATTCCGATCCCAATTCGCAAGTGCTAGCAGCCCGAATACAACAAACGTCTGCTGATCAAATCCTTCTGGTACCTTATAACTTTGGGTAAGTCTATCATTTTATACTTGATGCCAACTGATCAAACATTTGACCATTTGGGTCAATATATCGCTAAATAATTCTTGTCCAATGTAGCTATCATTGGATATTGACCATCATCAGTGAAGACAAAGACGTATGCTACTTCATGGACCCTCTTCAATGCTATTTCATGGACTCTCTTCGGCGGAGCATGCGCGAGGAAGAATGGAAATTTGTCGTAAACAAGTAATTAAGTTGCTCTGATTCACTTATCTAAATATAATTATTATACGAATTCTGTTGGATTGTAATGTAAGTATCTTTTCTGTGCTGAAGTGCGATTAGACAGTTCAACGCTCAAATGGGTAGGGGAGTCCGAAAGCCACCTGTATGGAAAGTACTAACGGTATGTTATTCATATCCATTTACTTAATAACAAATAAGATGTATTGAAGGGATAAATAACAACTGTTATACTTATCGAATTCTTTGTAGGGTCCTAAACAACCATCAAATATGGAGTGTGGGTATTATGTGATGAGATACATGAAAGAAATCGTAGAAGACAAAAACCTTTCCTTTGTAACGAAGGTACAGATTGCCATTTAAATGTTTTCTGTTAGGTTGAATTGTACTGGTTTTACCTGGTTGGGGTGCTTCTTTCCTTTGCAACGTTTCAGTTCTTTTTTTGTATTCTTAGCATTTCTTTTTTGCATTGATCGGTGTACATCTTCTGCAGTGAATTGCAAGTCATTATGCTCTGTTGGTTGCCTTGCATTGGCATTTATAATCGTCATATTGTTAAAGGGTAGTCCTTACTCCTTTGTCTCATCCCTTTGCATCTCGTGCAGGGGTTGAACTAAACTTACTTGTCCTTTTCCATATGTTCTGTTTGTGAGTCTTTTTGTTTTCACATGATTATTTTGTTTAAAAAGTATAGTTTTCATATGGTTTTAGACTGCTTGGTAAAGATCACCTGATGGGGATTAATTGTCCTATTAATTTTTTGCTGTAATTGTTCTGTTATGAGGCTGCTGTGACCATTTATTCAGAAGCATTTATATACAGCCACTACATGGTTTGGTTGTGTTGGATTTTAATGCTTTAGGTTTTTCCATTTGATACATACACATCCACGCACGGTGCGAATGTCTGCACTTGAATAAAATTATATATATATAACAAAATTGAGATTTGCATATTGATGAATGTTTTCTTAACTTGTTTTAGTGGAAAGGAAAGGAGTTAAATGCGTACACACAGAAAGAACTTGATGAGGTGCGGTGTGAGTGGACCGATTTTGTCATTGATTATATGTAGCCTACCAACCAACTGGAAATGATATATCTGCCGGGAGAATGCACTTTGTATGTATTCTATTTCAGTGACAATTCTACTAATTTGGAAATGAACAAATATTTCACTTTTTGTGGAGGGTTAGGGATTTGCCCCTACATTTTGTGGGATGTATATAGAAATACTTTTTGAACTATTTGTGATATGTAAATCCCTCATATTATCAATGGCAATTTAGTACTTCTTTGGATGTGGACAATTGTAGCAATTTTATGGGATGTAGTACCCTTTTGAACAGTGTTGTTTTGTGCATGATGGAAATGCTGAATTTGTGCTACTGAACAAATACAAGATGAGTACCATTCAATTTGGCCAATTATGGGGATAGTTAAATCAGGAAATTCTTCTACAATTCTTACTATTATGGCTGTCTAACTGCGATGTCTATTTATTAATCAAATGGCACATTTCCAAAAACATTTAATTTCAAGAAATATTATTTACTACAATATTTAGTTATTTACATAAAATATGCTGTGTTAAAATGTAACGGACAACGGTACTTCTAAGGCAATGTCCAATACAGCCATGATCTTGGTTTCTACCAAAAGCGTTGTCTATATAGGCAGTTTATAACTGAAACTATAAAATACCATAATCTAATGTTCAATTAAGGATTTTCATTTAAAAGACGTCTGCGGATGTGTCATGCAACGATAAACTAATAATATATCATTATTTTCTAATAGATCCTGGCCAAAAAATTGTTATTCTAATAGATATGATAAGAGCAGTGTAAATGTACCGTTGTTTGTTTATGATACTCAACCATTTTTACCCTTTGTCTACTTACATTTCTTTGTAGTGATAATTTACATCTTTGCACTGGTAACATGAGCTGTTCTCTCTGACCAAACATTTACTTAGAAGAAAATAGAATAACTACAAAACAATTCCTTCATCACCCTCTGACTATAAAATACTAATTTTTAAGACACCAACAAAAGATTCAGCTTTTGATGCCAAACTACAAGAACAAATTGGAAGGCTTCTTGTGCTATTGATCCATCAGCAATGAACTAGATCTAGATATGTGCATACTAAATCACTCTATTGCTTGTGTAGTTGATCATGCTATATTGTTACAGCTAGACAGCATTTGTTATTACACAAAATTTTATGAGCCATGGGGCCAAGGCCTATAAAATCATACAATCAGCTGCATAATATACCATCAAATGGTGACAAGTCATTGCTGCAATTCTTTCAATTTTATGAGCCTTTATTGTGTCATGCCTATCTTGAATGACAAAACTATTTTCTTCCATAGTTATTTTAATGGTGTTGCATTTGTCCTTTACCATCAAATCTCTCTCTCTCTCTCTCTCTCTCTCTCTAATGTTACAGTGCTTTCAAAATTTCTTTCAATCACATTCATATATAGTTATCTAGAGTCCCCAATATTTTCAAAGTGCAGCAACTGACATTCTTCCGTAGTTTTTTCATGTCAAATCTCTTTGAAATGTACAAAAAATCTGAACTATTATTGGGTAAATTATTTAAGCTTAATTAAGCTTCTGCTTCTGCCATACATGCTTGGTACATTTCTTGGAGTCATCATTTTTGTATGAATAGATAATGAAGACAACTTCAAGAGCACTTTAGCTGCTTGATTTGGGCAAAGGCATAAATAACTTAGGTGGCTCTGTTTATAATCTACCAGTTCTGTTTTCATACTCTACCATCCACTTTGGCACATAACTTGCAACTAATTCATCTCTTCTTAACTGTAACCTTCTTTCTCTTGGGCAGACAATAACTACCAAACAATTCCTTCACCTCTGAATGTAAAATGCCAAGTCCACAACACACCAATCAAAAATTTCAGTTTTTGATGCCTAACTAGATATATGCATACTGCATCACCATATACTAAATGGTTTGTGTGGTTACTCATACTACATTGAGACAAACAGTCAGTTACCTTATATATGTCTATATGTGTGTGTGTGTGTGTGCATATATAGAGTTGTGACAAGTTGCTAGAGCTAGACTACATTTCTGACATAAAATTTTATGAGCCATGGGGCCAATTAAGGCCAGGAAAAACAAACAATCAGCAATTCAGCATATAAGATTTGTTGAGTCTTCAAAGTTATTTGAACACTTTTTCAGATGTTGGAACGCTCAAACAAAATTTTGTGTTTCTGCACTGCATCTATATAAGGAATAAAATTTCGGGTTTCGAGAAAATTTCCGGAAATTTCAACGGAAATTTCGAAGATTTTTAAATTTCCACAGAAATTAGACGGAAATTGCTATCAAAATACGAAAATTTTGAATGAAATTTTACCATATGTTTATTTAACATATTATCTACTACATTGATAAAAATATTGAAGAAACCAAATTATATAGTAGGTTTCATGTGATATAAGATAAATATAATACGCGCTGAAGACAAATACTGTTAAAAAAATAGTTCACTAATTAATAATTACATAAATTTGATTGAACAAACACCTCAGAGCTTGTGTAATTTATTTTTCAGTTTTTCATAAATGAAAAGAACTTTTCAGAGTTTTGGATTGTTGTTGTTTGTGCTTGTTTGAAGTTGTTCCATTATTACTTTCTTTGAATATTTCAAAGACGAAATTCTTTAAATGGAGATAGATTGTGAGACCCTTTTAAAGGGGGGTAGATTGTGAGACCCCGTATTTTTTCAAGTTTTATTTTGAAAAAATATTTGAGAAATAAAATATTTTAGATTAATTTTATAATTTTTGTTTTAAATTAATTTGACCCATTTTTTTACTTTTTGAACTATTGGTGTTTTGACTTCGATTTGTGGCTTGTTGGAAAGGTCTCGAACACACAAACATGTGAACGCAAACTGTGCATCAATCGGACATACGGTTTGAGAAATATGGGCATTTGAAATTATGAACATTTTTGTAAATTTATAAATATAAATTTTAAAAATCCAAAATCAAATTTTTTATATTAATTTTTCTCTCCACATTATTATTCACGCAACCCACTACCCACTACTCACTTGATCTCATTCTCTCTTCTCCTTCCTCCTTTTTTTTTTTTTTTTTCCCCTTCTCCTTTTTTTTTTTTTTTTTTTTTTTTTTTTTTTTTTCTCTTTTTTCTGNTTTCCTCCTTCAATAACTCCATCCCCCTTTGCGTCGACTACCAGCCCACAAGTCTAGCCTCTCTCTCTCTGTCTCTCTGTCTCTCTGTCTCTCTCTCTCTCTCTCTCTCTCTCTCTCTCTCTCTGTATCGCCATCCCCTTACCTGCGCCGACCACCAGCCCACCCTCATCTCTTTCTCCCTACTCTCGCCTCATGCCGTCGCCCCTTCCCGCCGAAACCCACCAAAACCCAACCCCTCCTCCCAAATCGCAGCCTCCCCAAAACCCAGCCTCCTCAAAACCTAGAAATCCCACCTAACTGAAAACTTGGCCGAAATTTCTTAAATTTCAACAAAATTATCAAAATTTCGGCAAAATCATCGAAATCCAAACGAAATTTTGTTGGTTTAATGTTAAAATTTCCATACTTCAAAAAATCGAAAATTTCATTGAAATTTAAATCCTTGCACCTATGTAATCCTAATTAAAACTAGACATTGTATATCAAAATACCATAAATCTCTTAAAACATACTCATATATCAAAATACCATAAATCTCTTAAAACATACTCACACACTTTTATTTATTTATTTATTTGATTTGGGGGATGACGATTAGAACTAATGACCTCTCCAATATTGTAGAGAGAAATAACACTAAACCATGAATCCTCTAAAACATACTCTTTCACACACACACACACTCACTCAAATAACTTCTAAATAAAAAAAATCATTGTAACTGCACAATTTAATGTTGCTATTTTAAGGGGATTTTATCTTTAAATTTTTTCGAAAAATACATAGAAGATTTTTGAACATATGAAAAGGTTGAACGATTTTTATCATAAAATTATAGTGCAAATTAGAAGAAAATAAATTAGAAAGTAAGCGGTATTTTAATGTAGGTTTATAGAGAAGAACTTACCTACAAGTGGGGTATTGAAGGGGTATCCCTCACATGAGAGAAAGAAGGGTTGAAACATTGAGTTGTGGTATCTTTGTTTCTCTCATGTTGACATGTCATGTCACTATCTCCATTGTGGGTAAGTTATTCTCAGGTTTATATAAAAAGTTATTCACACTTATATTCTCTGAGGTTTATCATCTTTTCATATACATTCCTTAGAATTTTAAAAATTACACATATACACCTTGAGATTTTAAAACTATTACACATAACTCCTTATACTGAGACGAAAAATGATAAAAAAGTATGCATACTTTTATTGAATTGCCTAATAAAATTACTTAAGGTGTAAGGTTCAATCTTAATACAAATATCTTATTTTTTGTTTATTTATTATTTTCTCTTACACGAAATTTTATACAATAATTTTAAAATTTTAATGAATATATATATAATTTTTAAAACTCAGAAAGTGAAAAGACAACCTGCGATGAACTTGCAAATAACTCTTTGTATAAATCATAAAGTACGGTTACCTGGAATCATGATACGAAGCGTTTAAATGATTGGTTCTCCGCCATATGGTTGGCGGTGGATTTAGTGTTGTCTTCTGTCCTCTCCTCCTGTTTTTTTCTTTCGCGGGCTTTCTCCGTTCCGTTTGGTGAAAGAAGCACACGCGCGCACACACACAGCTGAGCTCAAAAGCAGCTTCACCCCCAGGCTTTGAGGAATGGCTTCGATCAATCTCTGTTGCTCTCTAATGGCTCTCTCCTATTCTCAGTAAGTCTCCTTTATCACTCTCACCTCTCTCTCTCTCTCTCTCTCTCTCTGTGTCTCCTTCGTGACCTTTCTTTTCGCGTTTTAGAATTCTCAGTCCTAATTTGATTTCATTGTTCTTTACTCGCTCTTCTCTGTTTGGTTGCCGAGAAAACGTAGGAAAATATGGATCACATTAGAAATTCAAGTCCTAAAATTTATAAAGACTGTTGAGGTTTTTCTTTTTTGGTCTTTCTGAGACACTATAAATGTGGCAATGTGGTGGCATTATATATAAATTTGCGCGTTCGGTGTTCAAGAAGGGAGAGAGATAAATTGAGCATCACAGTGATACAGATAGTTAATGGATATGTGTAAATTTATAGTGTAGTCAAGAAATGGTTTGAAACCTAGGGTTTTGTAACTCTAAAGTTTTGGGGTAAACAATTTTGGATTAACAACTATGGGTCTATGGCCTAATTATTGAAGTTATATTTGATTTTTAAGATTAACAGCTAAATGCGGTTTAAGGTTTCACCACAGGGTAGTGGTATTTCCACAATTTCAAAATCTCTTCTGATTATAAATGAGAAAATAAAAAATAAGAAACCCTCCTCCAGTTGATATGCTCCTTCCCACAATTGTAGTCCTTTCACGTAGTGCACACGGCTAAAGGTTAATTTAATTCTAATCTTCAGAGGGCACAATGGTCTATATCGCGGGACTTCGTTTGCAGCAAATAGGTGCATATCTGATTTTGTCACACCAAGTTTGACTTGGAAATCGTGCTTTAGTATCAAGGGTGATATTCGGGTAAGAGCTATGTTGATATCTGGAGAAGATGATCTCCTGTCTTACCCTAATGGAAATAAAGCTGCAGAAGAGGCCATTTTTGTCAACAAACAGGCTGGGAAACCAACTGGGATTGAAATACAACCTGAAGCATTTGGTTTTGGAACACTTGCATCTGAAAGTATGACCAGTGGTTTCTCTTCTGAGAATAATGAATGTGATCTTGATCTTCCTGTAGAAGGATTTTCTTCCATTCCAGAGGCCATTGAAGATATTTGTCAAGGCAAGGTTGGTCATTTTCTCAGATAATCATTTTAGGTTTTAATGTAACTATTTACTCTTTCTTCTTGTGTGTGTGTGTGTGATTTTTTTTGGAGGGAGATAAGATAACAGATGATTGATTCAAGAAAATTTTGCAGATGGTAATTGTTGTAGATGATGAAGATAGAGAAAATGAGGGAGATCTTATAATGGCAGCATCCTTGGCAACACCAGAAGCTATGGCTTTTATTGTCAAGCATGGAACTGGGATTGTTTGTGTGAGCATGAAAGGAGAAGACTTAGAGAGGTTGCAACTTCCACTAATGGTGACACAGAAGGAGAATGAAGAAAAACTCCGCACAGCATTCACTGTCTCAGTGGTATGTAGTTAAACTTTCTCAAATAAAATGAAGGCATGTGTGCACATTGAGATGTGCTACTAGGTGGGGAGACCTGATCATGATCGCAGGCCTTCTTGGTCCATGTCATTTACATTTGGTTGAGTCATGCTTTGTGACTATGTCCAAGTTGCTTGGATCTCTCTAAAGGCTAGGGGAAGTGTGAAGAGGATATTGTAGATGTAAGGCCATATTTGATGCAAGTTTTTTGATTCGATATATTTGAGGGAAAGTGGAGCTGAACAGAGTTGCTATTTGCCAGCCTTATCTTTTGTCTTGGGGATTGATAGCGAAGATAAACATTTGAATGTAATTTGTTCTAGAAAGTTTAATCTATTACTTTATAGAACTGACCTGCTTTATGACTTATAATAACTCTTACATGGGTGACCTCAATTGAATTGAACTCCATAGGATGCAAAACATGGTACAACAACTGGTGTTTCAGCTCGCGATAGAGCTGTGACAGTCTTGGCTCTTGCATCAAGGGATTCAAAACCTGAAGATTTCAACCGCCCAGGTCATATATTTCCCTTAAAGTACAGGGAGGGAGGTGTTCTAAAAAGAGCTGGGCACACTGAAGCTTCAGTTGATCTTGCCATGCTGGCTGGGCTAGATCCGGTAGCAGTTTTATGTGAAATTGTGGATGATGACGGTTCTATGGCTAGATTACCGAAGCTTCGTCAATTTGCACAGGCAGAAAACTTGAAAATTATTTCCATTGCTGATTTGATAAGGTACTGTGCTGATTGTGTCTTTTCATTAAGAGTCTAACCTGTGCTAGCTATAGTTACCAAATAAATCCTTACTTCTTGGAAAGCTTGAAGATATCTACACAAAACTGTTTCATTAGATGACAAATATCATTGCATATTTCTGAAACACTAATTGTTTATCTGCAATCTCCTCGTTAGCATGTGCCAGTGAGTGCGAAATATTTATCTGACTTCTTAAATATACTTTAAAATAATTATAACTTCTATTGCTTTAACTCAGTTAAGGATGTTCCACAGCTGTCAAGGAAACCTGCCACTTTAAAAAAAAAAAAAAACAAAATTAAAGTGAATAACCTAACTTATGAAGTACTGATAATTGTTATGGTAGATTGTTTGCATATTTTTGTTGGACAAGTAATTATCAACTGTTTTGCCCTTTCTTCTGGTAAAGGGAAGAAATTCTAATTCTGATATTATTCATCGATTATAATCTTTAGATATAGGAGGAAAAGGGATAAGTTGGTGGAGCGGTCTGCAGCTGCACGGATACCCACAATGTGGGGGCCATTTGAAGCCTACTGTTATAGGTCATTCCTTGATGGGATTGAGCATATTGCTATGGTCAAAGTAAGCAAACCTCCGAAGTAGAGTATCCTCTTAAAACTGTCTGACATTTATTTTATTAGGACACTTAAGGTACTTCATTATTATAAGGACTACATTTATTAAAAGGCCTTATTGTAATAGGGTTTTAGACTTGGTATATTGCATTGATAATCAAGAACTAGGCTACCCCCTACTTACCTCTCTTTCTCCTTTTCTCCTTTTCTCCTTCTCTTCAGCCTCTATTCTATCTTTTTCTCTCTCCTTCCTACTATATCAATTTCTCTCCCTGTTCTTCATAAATTGATATCACAACAATCTTTGTCCTACATCAATCTTTCCATAGTTAGATCAATGAAGAATGAGGGTTGGCTTACAAATACATACAAAATTTTGTGTTTGATCAATGTTTATTCCTGCACGTAACTATTTGCATGGTTTTAATATGAACAGGGTGAAATTGCAGATGGGCGAGACATACTTGTGAGGGTACATTCTGAGTGTCTCACTGGTGACATATTTGGCTCAGCCAGATGTGACTGTGGAAACCAGCTGGCACTTGCAATGAAGCAAATTGAAGCAGCTGGTAGGGGTGTTTTGGTGTATCTTCGTGGACATGAAGGCAAAGGAATTGGTTTGGGCCACAAGCTCCAAGCTTATAACCTGCAGGATGATGCGTGTGACGCTGTTGAAGCCAATGAGGAGCTGGGATTACCTGTTGATTCTCGCGAGTATGGCATCGGTGCCCAGGTACTGCTTTCTTAACTTTTAATCATATCTCATTCATGTTGTCAATTTTCTCATGCAACTATCTGTTTTTGGTCTTGTATTGTCATACAGCTAATAGTGTTGTACCCATGAGCCTCTCTATCATTAGAAAATTGTCCCTTTCCTGGCTGACCAGATTGGAGAATTAGCACGATTTAGTCTATTATATTCCATCAGATGTTAAACTACAAAATGATAAGGATTGATTTATAGAGAATGGATTTAAGGTCTGTCATAGTATTGAGTTAAGAAACTTAACTCTATAATTAGTTCATTAGTTATAAATCACATTTGAGTTCCTTTGGCTCACTGATGTTTGAAAATTTGGGGGTTGTGCATCAATTTATAAGTTAAATTAATTTCTTTTCTAATTATATTTGATATTTCTTTCAGTCTTGTTTTTTCATATTTGTAAGAGAACTTGCACTAATGCTGTAAGGCACACTACATCTTCATTTTCTTTGACTTGTTTCTTGAAACAATCACGCCTGCCACCGGTCCCCTATTTACCGAAGCACCTCCTCCTTGGTCCTGCCTTTTCACAGCAGGAGGTGGATTGTCTTGATACCTGAATACATGATTAAATTTTTGCAGATACTACGAGATCTAGGTGTTCGTACAATGAGGCTGATGACAAACAATCCGGCGAAGTATGTTGGGCTCAAAGGTTATGGTTTGGCCATTGCTGGCAGGGTCCCATTATTGACCCCAATAACTAGGGAGAATCAGAGATATTTGGAGACTAAAGACTGAAGGTACAAAAATGGGGCATATCTATGGTTCCAATTTTAATGGTCATGTAAAAGACATCGTTGGTGAAAGTAGTTCAAACCTTGGCAACCCATCTGATGGTGTATCCGAGACATGAAGAGATTCAGGTTTTGTTCAAATATATGACATGGCTTGAATTTTTATGACACTTCAAATGTAGTTGGCGCTCTGTAAATTTATAGTCATTACAGGAAGAGATGTCGTCTGTTTGCCGTGCCGGATGATAAAAGGCAGGATCGGATTAAATTATCATTGGATGAGGATAGGGAAATCCTATTGGAATTTTATATCCACCATATGAATTATTAGATCGATCAGAGAGATTATTATATCCATAGCTATCACAATTGAGTTACATTATTTCCCAAAATTTATATCTAACAAAGATTAATATCTAAAATCTCATTCGATATACGGCTTTCCATTTAATGCATATGTGTTTAAAAAAAAAGGGCTTAATAGCCATTTTGTCCCATCAACTATGATCCATGTGTTAAATTGCTCCTCCCCCTCTAAATACAAAATCTAGCCAATTTACCCATCAATTTTTTTAAAATAGGCCAAAGTATTAATTTCATAGGATCATCCAAATTTCGTCTAAGAAATTGAGTGCCTTTGGAGTGAGGGCAAAATGGGCAATTTGCAACCAAAGCCTAATATAGGTCTTGTTGGTCTATCCCAATTCACTCTAATTCGACCGAATTTTGATCTTTTTCATGCTCTAGATTTTAAGAAATTGGACAAGTTTTGGTAATGTCAAACCACGTTAGTCCCATGTAAAGCTTTGGGCATGAATTGTTCATTTTGCCCTCACGCAATTTTTAGATGGAAATTTGGATGAAATCTCAAAAAATTAGGTTACATTGGCTTATTTAAAAAAGTTTGATAGGTAAATTGGACACATTTTTTTATTGGGGGAGCAATTTGATACATGGGTCAATGAGTCATAGTTGATGGGGGAAGGTGACTATTAAGCTTAAAAAGATGTGTAGAGTAAGACCCATATGGAGATCGAGAGAGGATGCAAACGGAGAGAACATAAAGTTGGTATCACATTTTTATTTCATAGGACACTTATTACTTATACAAGTGAATCTTAATAGAGATGTGGTACTAATGAGTTGTTACAACTATGAACAATTATGCCAATTCTGATGCTGGTACGGCCCGAGAATTACTGTTTTAATGTGTCATTTAAGAGACTCACAGGGGTTTGATAAAGGATAAAGGATAAAGTCCCCAACTTTATGTGGAATTTTATGTTTCTAGCGCAAAACAAACAGAGTTAGACCTCCATGGGTCCATCTTTTTCTTTTGGGGACCAAAGACTTCCTAAAACTGTTAACAAAATAAGGGGTAGGATAATAAGAAAATTAGGATTAAATACCTAATTCTAATAATCTTTTAGAAAAGCAGTAAGACCCAATAGTAAAACCTTTTAGATTAGGTACCAAAACTACTTTTCAGCATGACCTGTTTCTTTTGGACTTCTTTTATTTTCCTTTTTTGTCCTTGGCCCATATATGGCTTCATTTCAGCTGCTAATCATATTTGAGCGTAGAAATTAACAAACGAATCCCTAAACCCAAATGACGCAAACAAAACAATCCTCTTGACGATTTGCTTCAATTTCTTGGCAATCTGTGTCAATTTCGTCTAGTTTATCAACAATTCTTTCAATTTTTGGTAATATGCTTATGTTTCTTTGAATTTCTTAGCCAATTATAGTTTTTTTTTCCAATTCCTGCAAATTTTCTCGTTATCCAAACAACACTCCAAGACAAATCTGTATTAATCCTCTCTCTCTCTCTCTCCAAGGTTTTGGTGTTGGTGTGGAGGAGATCGTCAGCTTGGGGAATTGGTGTTGGTTTGGTAATCTTGATCTTGAGTTTCATCTAAATTTTTTGTTCATATACTGCGATTTGAATTTGTTTTGATTTATGTTGCTTATGAATTTCTTTTATTAATTTTCTTAGGGTTTGATCTTTGGATTTTATTCTCTTTGAGTAATTTGTGTGTTTCTGTTTCAAGTTTTGTATATTGTTTAATTTTAGAGTTTAGGCTTGGCTATGTTTTTTCTTTTTAATTCTTGTTTTGCATTTGATTTGATTTTTATTTCTCTTTATGTTTGTGATTGTTCCATTGTTGTGGTTTATGCATTAGAGTTTTAAATTTTTTGTGGAGCTCAGTCACAGCTTCTATTCATGATTTTAGGCATTACTAGAAGTGTGATTTTAGCAACTACTTAATTACCTAATGTTAATGTTAGGTGATGATCATTATTCAAAGGGCCTAAAGGTGATCATGGCTGAATTTGTTTAATTGGTATAATTTTGGTTATGATTTTGTTTCTCTTGATACAATTTTTAGGAGATTTGTATGATCCTATACAATTGTACATATTGCAGAGATGTTTGTAAGCTTGTGAATTATGAATTGGTCTTTGTTTGTAAGTAACTACACAAATGGAATTAACTACACAACTCTTAGTTTGGGATATAGCTTATAAGATGAATTTCATGTTGTTTCTGCTTGATAGTCACAGGTTAAATCTCCTTCTTATAGTGTATATATTTAATATATTTGTTAATGCAAATCCCTTGTTTATGTTAGTTTTTATGCTAAACATCAAGGTGTTTTATGTTAAATTTATTTTTCTGAATTTCAGTCACAACTTCAAATTTTGTTAATTAGTTGTTATATGAGTTTTGGGGGTGGTTTATGTGCACTTTCTATAGTTTTCATGTTGGAGTTTAGGACATTAGGGTCTATCTTTTGAGAACCTAAACTAATCTCTTTCAATATCAGTCACACTTTAGATTTAGTTATGACTGTAGAACAGTCACAATTTCAGATGCAGTTGTGACTACCAAACAGTCACAACTAAATTGTGACAGTTACAATTAATTTTTTATTATTTTTAGGTGTTCTATATTAATCCGTTTGATTTTTTATTTTTTCTATTTGAATCCTTTGTGTGTGAATTGGAAGCCAAATGCATGACTCTTTATGCATATGTAATTGCAAATTTCTTAAAAAAACTTTCTCTCTTATTATAGTAGTCCTTCTAATGATTTTGTTTTTGTTTAATTTAGGGATATAGGGTTGGGTTATGATATTAGTTAATGGTACCAAGCACTCGGCAATGACTTTTTTATAACAACTGAGCACTTCTTTTAGCGCTCGGCTCTAGTTCCTCCGTCTATTTGAAGGGTACATAAAAAAAAATTAGGCTGAAGTTGTCTTTAAGAATATGCTGCCTTTCTACCTTAAAGTCAGTTACAACTAAATCTAAAGTTGTGACGAAACAGTCACAACTTAGATTTAAGATGGTATCTTCTAAATGGAAGCAAAGATAGAAATGAATTTCAAATTATTTCTGTTTAGCAGTCATAGGTTTAATTTCCTCCTTAAGAGGGTATATGTTTAATGCAAATTTCCTTTTTATGTTAGCTTTTATGTTAATTAAACATGTAGGTGTTTTATGTTAAACTTATTTTTTTATGAATATCATTCACAATTTCAAATTTTGTTAATTGGTTGTTATATGAATTTTGGGGGTGCTTTAGGTGCATTGTCTTTAGTTTTCATGTTAGAGTTTAGGGATTTTTTAGTTATGAATATCATTTGATTACAACTAAATCAGTCACACTTTAGATTTAGTTTCACACTTTAGATTTAGTTGTGAAATAGTCACATCTTAAATCATTCACAATTAAATCTAAAGACAGTCACAACTTAATTGTGATAGTCACAACTTTAGATTAGTTGTGACTAATTGGATTAATTATTTTTTGAAAAAAATATACAATAGTATAGTATAAATTAGGTTAAAGCAATACTTTTGCATAGTAGTTAACTTACTGTAATGGTGAGAGATATTCATTCCTCTTGAATGAGAGGGGTTTGAATCCCCTCCATGTTAAATGTTAATTTAATTTTTTGTGTAATGAGTAGAGCTTGACTGGAGGTCAGCCGGAAGACGGTGGCCGGAGGTCGACCAGAGGTATGTCGGAGGACGGTGGTCGGAGGTTGGCCGAAAAACAGTGGTTGGAGGTCATTCATGTTGCTGATGAGGGAATGGTAGATTTGTACTTTTCACAATGGCATAGCAAGTAAATATAGAACTATTGAAGGATTTTTAATTTCAATAAGATTTGACTATTCAACTAGTATCTAATCTAAAATGGTATTTAATTTTGGTACCTAAACCAAAAAGTTATTAAAGTTAAGTAGTTAAAATCAATAGATCTCAGGATAATAGGGTCATCATATTCCTTTTCTTTTTTGTTTTTTTGTAGAGAAGGGAAATAATATATTGTCCACTTTTTTTTTTTTCCAGCCACTATATATATATATTGATAGATCATCCTTGCAAAAAATTAGCCAAATCGGAAATCATTTGCCTATCTAACTTTGATCAAACAAATGAACGGTTTCATCGAAAAGATTTGGTTCATCCATTTATTTGATCAAAGTTAGATAGGCAAATGATTTCCGATTTGACTAATTTTTTGCAAGGATGATCTATCAATGGAGATGTAAAAATTGAACGATTCGGATCGACACAAAACGGCTCATGTGGGCCCCAATAGGGTATACCTCAACATAAATAAATTGAGGTATACCTCAACAGAAGTAGCCTATATATATATTGTCCTCTCTCAATTCTCATTGCATCATCTCTATTAAGATTCAAAAAAGGATAATTTGTTTTACTCAACTCAATCATTAAACACTCCTAAAATATCTTTTAATTCTAACTCTTGTGAGTCTTGTATTTACTCAATCCATCCTTTACAACCACCAATATTATCAAAACACCTCTAATTCTAACCTAATTTTTTGTTAGCATAACACCACCTTCTTCTTTGTTAAATGATGCTATCGATGTAACCACCATGCTTGAACAATTCAATTTCTTTTAAACTAGTCTTTAACATGCATTTTTGAGCAAAAAACATATGTATTTTTGCGCATATCAAGAGGATTTTCATATAAAACTAAACATAATGAAATAATAAATTAAAATTAAATAAGGAAAAAAAAAGTTATTTGGGGTGGAAATAGAAGTTTGATTGAAATTTGAAAATAGAGGTTAGAATAAAAATTTAAGATTTTTTTTATTGAAAGTGGAAACTTTTTTTCTACCATATTGAAGATACGTTCAAATCTTCCTCTTCTAAATAAATAAATAAAAATGTTAGAAAGGTTTAAATCCAAATCTCTCATTCCTCAGTTAAAGAGAATAATTTTATAAAATGATTTATTAAGAGGAGAGTAGGGTGAATAAATAAGAGATGAAAATAGCACTATTAAAGAAAAAAAATTTCTCCTTTGTCAGGACAAAAAATGATAAGAATTTACTTCCTCTTATTTTAGAGCAACTCCAACAAGTTCACCTATATTCTAGCTAATTAAATTTCTGCAAAAAAAGTTAGAAATCTATTTTAACTAACTACTTTTAAAATTTTATCCTAAGGGTGGGCACGGGTAGGGATGGGTCAGTTTTGGGCCTAACCCGAAGACCAAACCGATGGGCTTGATTTACAAAATTTGCAACCCAACCCAAACCATTAATAGGTTAAAAACCAAACCAATTTTATCAGTTTGGATTAGTCAATTTTATGCAGTTTGGGAGAGAGTGACTAGGGGTTGGCAATGGGCCGGCCCGGCCCAAATTTTTTGAGTTCGGGCTGGGGCTCAGGCTTGAATTATAAAAGCCCAATAGGATTTTCAGGCTGGCTTGGGCCGGGCTTGGGCTTTAATACACAAGCCCAAGGCCCGCTCATCGGGATTTGGCTTGCGGGCTTGGAGGGCCGGGCCAGGCCGGGCTAGGCCCGAACGGGCGGCCCAAAATGGGCCCAAAGCCTGTTTAGACACATATATATCTTTAAAAAAATATATAGGATTTTGGCGAGTTGTGATTTGAACATGAGACCTCACATAACAAGCTTCAACTCTCAATCCTCTGAGCTGACTAGTTTATTTGTCAAGTTTGTGAATCATAACATATTTAATAGCTATTTCGTTTGTTTACTTCAATAAATTATTAATATGCTTATTAAGTTATTATATAATACTATTATGTTAGTAATAATGTAATACCATAGATAATAAACTTTTAAAATTATATACAACATTACAACTATAATAAAACATAAATGTACATATGTTTTATTATATATTTTATTACATATTTTTATAAAAAAAAATGATGCAATTATGTTGTCAACGATTCGAACCGTTCAAATTTTAGTTCCTCACTCAAAGATAATTCGTGCAAAAAATTAGCTCAATCGGAGATGTAAAAGTGACATAATGCTGGTCGAATTAATGAACAATCGTGGTTTTTCTAATGATGATTGAATGGGTAGATAAATTTCGATTTAGCCAATTTTTTGTACGGATGATCTTTGACTATGAACATAGAAAATGAACGGGTTAGATTGTTGAAATCACGTTGTGGTCTTCATAATTATGGAAACAACAAGGTTTCAACCGGAAAGTTATTAGAATTATACTCTTCAAGTGTATTTATATGTAGAAGCTCATATATCGATCGTGTTTTCAACGATCCGAACCGTTCAACTTTTAGTTCCCCACTCAAAGAGAATTCTTGCAAAAAATTAGCTTAATCGGAGATGTAAAAGTGACTTAACGGTAGTTGAATTAATGAACGATCGTGGTTTTTATAATGATAATTGAATGGGTAGATGAATTTCGATTTAGCCGATTTTTTGTAAGGATGATCTTTGATTATGAAAATAGAAAATAAACGGTTCAGATCGTTGAATTAATGAATTGACGATCATGGTTTAATAACTTTAATTATAGTTGTATTATAAAAATTGTATATACACATATACATTTATGTTTTATTATAGTTGTAATGTTGTATATAATTTTAAAAGTTTATTACTTTATTATTTATGGTATTACACAATTACTATTTACTAACATTATAGTATTATATAATAACTTAATAAACATATTAATAATTTATTAGAGTAAACAAACGAAAAACCTATTAAATATATTATGATTCTCAAATTGGGCTTTGGGTTCTCAAATTGGGCGGCCCATGGGCTTCAAGGAGATGGCACAAGCCCAACCCAAAAGACTTTCGGGCCGGACCGGGCCGGCCCAAATTTCGGACGAAATCGGGCTTCAGGCCTAATGGGCCGGGCGGGCTTCGGGCCTTGGGCTTTTTGGTGAGGCCTAACCATACCCAAACTCATAAATAAGAAGAAATGAAGATTGGAGGAAGAAAAAACAGTGAGAGAAGGTAGAGGACGACGAGTAGAGACAACGACGAAGACAAGCATAGGTCGAGAGAGAGAGAGAGAGAGAGAGAGAGAGAGAGAGAGAGAGAGAGAGAGAGAGAGATATATATATATATATATAAGAGTGCAGCGTGAGAGAAACTGAGAGAGAATGAGAAATGAAAGTGAGGTCTTAAGGTTTCTGTCTTTTTGATTCATTTAGACATGTGAATATTCAATGTGGTAAGGAACACATTAAGCCTAAACTAACCAATAATATGCTGCCAAGTGTATATTTATTTATTTATATATTTTTTTTAGGTCGGGTATTTGAAACCTCAACCCGTTAACCAACCCATTTGAGGTCGAGTTATGAACCGACCTCTCTAAATTGGGTGTTAGAAACCGGACCAACCTAACCCATTTTGTTTGGGTTGCATCGGGTTATGCCCACCCCTTTTTTACCCCAGTAATGCTCTCTATTTTATCTAACATTTACAGTTTATTATTTTTTTAAATTTGATATTATGGCTAATGAGAGGTAAATTTGTAATATTGCATTCAAAGAATTAAAAAATGCTTTATGTTGCATTGCTTTGGCTATAGTTATTTTCTCTCTCCTCTCATCCAAATTTAGTTAACAAAAAAACAAATACTAAATTAGCTAACTAGATAGTTAATCTATTGAAAAATGATTTGAAGAGGAAATAAGCTAATATAAATAGGGAGGGGGAGATAGTTAAGCTGTTGGAGATGCTTTTAGATTGTTTCGAGTAAATTTATAGCTATTCTTTTATTTCTTTCTATTTCTTTCATATTTTGTACTAAACAAGGGAAGATCTTTTTCTTTATTTTCTTCTCATTTGTCTCACTCCTTACATATTCTCTTTTGAATCGTTCTTTCATTACTTTTTTAAGTTACATATAATGAAAATAAATTTTTTTTAAAAAGTTACAAAAATCATGGTGTGGACAAGCATTTTCTAGTGAAATTGTGGTGAACTTTTGTGGTAAGATTCATCATCAATTTGATAACTTTAGAAAAGTGCTCAAGTATTTTATTATTGGGTGAAGACAAAGACACAAATTAAAGTGAGTTTTGCTTGGTCTATAGTCTATACACAACAACAAGTTATGGTCTTCGATAGAAGCTTCTTAATTAGTTGCTTGATATCCATTTTTTTTCTCTTTTTTTGGTCGGAGCTTGGTATATCCATTCATGCTATACTATTGGGTGGGTGCACCATGCCAATTCTTTCAATTCTTTGGGATGGGTAATAGGTTTGATGGGAATAGGGGGACATAGAGGGTTAAGACTGAAGTTTCATGTGGGAATGGGATGAAAAAAATGATGGGATTGGACTAAAACTATAGGGAAGGGGATCCAAATTTGTAATCTCGTCTGGGTCAAACCTACACTACCACCGGCACATCTCCTGAGTCATGCCATTTGGTAAATTAAATAAGTATTTTAAGAAAAGTAATTAAAAGAACAATAATGGAAAATGTATGAGTTTCGCGCATATAATGTGATGACCGTTAGAGAAAAAAAATTGGTATGTCACATTCTTACCACTGTAAAACAATAATGTTATATTTATCACATTTTTATATTACATTTTTATATCATTTTATGTATTATTATTTTATTTTTATTTTTTTAGATTTTTATTTTTTTTAGTGTCCTATATATAAATGTCATATAACTTGTCATATAAAATGGTATAAAATTATGATATAAAAATATTGGATGTATAGCACTACTGAAGTTAAATTTCTTGAATATGTGATATCAATATAGTAAAAGAATTTCGTGCATATACATAGTATACATATTGAATATCATAATCTCTCATCTTCTTCACATCCCCACATTTGCTCAAGCGTCATATTCAAGTAAGGTATTTGTAAGAAGAAACTCCTCCTTACAACACAATTATAATTTTACAACACAATTATAATTTGACATGTATATAATTTTTATCTTCTTTTTTTCTAATGACCAATATATTCTTTTAAGTTAATAAGCCTCAATTATAATTAGTTTGTAAGGAGGAATATATACCTCATTACTAGTAAGAAGCCAAACATGATCAAATAAAAGCCAATACAAGTAAGAAGTCGAACATTATTTTATTTGTGAATCAATTGGATGTCAATAAAAGCCAAAAAAGCTATTAGAGTAACTCAATTTTACCGATTAGCCACTAATATAGTGATATTTTTCTGCACAATGCTCAAGAGGGTCTCAAGTCCGAATATGCTATTCCTCATATAAAATAGAAGAGTAACCCCACCTAACTTTGGTATCTCGTTTGGAGCCGTAATTATAGCTCAACAATATTTTGTAAATATTAGTAGGATAGCCAAGTAATATGTTTTTTTTTAAAGAAAGAATTAATGAAAATGAAAACATTGGATGAGTTGAGTATTATTATTTTTTTGGTAAATTAGATAAGTATTTGAGGAGAAGTAATTAAAAGGATAGTAATAGAAAGTATATGAATTTCGCGCGTGTAACTGTCAAGTTGACAAGGTACTATTCTTGCTGTTCCCTAGCAAAAGAGTAGCTCCACCAGAATTTGGTATCTCGTTTGAAGTCGTTATTTGAACTCAACGATTTTTTGTTCAAAAATATTAGTAGGATAGTGAAGAATATAAATTTTTTTAAAAAGAATTAATAAAGATGAAAATATGTGATGAGTTGAGTATTATTATTATTTTTTTGGTAAATTAGATAAGTATTTTAGAAAAAGTAATTAAGAGGATAGTAATAGTTGGCGCGTTATAGCAGTATGTTGTACATATTATTAGGGCGGTATGGTAGGTACTTTTGAACAAGTGTGATCTTTAACTTGAGTCCCAAGAAACAAGTCGCAAATCCGCAAAGACCCCACTCTCATAAACTTGAAAACGGAGTTCCGACAGCCCCTAGATCTTCCACTACCTTGAAAACCACGACAAAAGTAAGTAATGGCAGAAATAAAGAATAATAAAAACAGCTGATCGTGTCTATGCCAATAGACTAGAGGTCTTTTGGAGTCGCCAAACCCCCTTCTCTCGTTGCGCGCCACGTACGCACCGCACTGACACTCAGCAATTCAAGCAAACACAGAAAAAAAGCCCCAACCTTCACTCTCCCCAAATTCTCACACTCACTCTTTTCAAAGTTTCCCCAAATTCTCAGTCTCTCTCAGTCTTTCTCACTCTCTCTCACTCTCTGTCTCTCTCTCTCTCTAGGGTTTGTTCGTTGCTCTGGATGCCATGAGACAATCACACCCTCGCACGGCTCTCCGGCAACCTCAGCCGCCGGGAAATTCCCACCGGTACCCTTTCTGGCGACCCTATTACCCGCCTGACCACCACCACCGCCCTCCTCCTCCTCCTCAACGCCCCTCACCATGTTTCAGCCCCGGTTTCAGTTTCATCGTCGAGCTTCTCTCCGACGACCGAAACCTCCGGAAGCTCGAAATCGAGTCCCTGATCGCGCAGTGCAAGTCCCAGCCCCAGCGCGTGGAGGTCACTCCCTCCAATCGCATAGTCGCTTCCTTATTCTTCAAGCAATGGGTCGACGCGCTTGAGGCCCTCGTCTGGTTCTGGGAGAAGCGACTGGACCGGGTTCACAAATTCTCTCCCAACCTCAACCGGATCGTCTCCGTGCCGTCCGATCTCGTGGAGCTCCGGGACCGACTTAAAGCCCTGTTCGCCGACCGAATTAGGCGGTTAATCGACGGAGAAGAGGTGAAGAAGTGGGAGGCGAAGCGCGTGCGGCTGTCCCACGAACTCGAGCGCGTTACCAAGTTGCTTCAGAAGCCGAACAACCTTTGCAACTTGAAGGCGTTGTCTGAGACGAAGAGGAGCCTCAGATGCGAGTTGGAATTGGTTGGGAGTAGGGTCAGAGAGTTCATGTCTGGGATGAATTGTATTCTTGCTCATCTTGATGGGAAGGGATTGGAGGACTGTGGTGAAGATGGTGTGAAAGTTTTTGAATTACGTGAAGTTTTCGATTGGAGTCGAATTCAGAGCTTAATAATGCGGGAGTGCCGACGACTCAACGAAGGGTTGCCCATTTATGCTTATCGGCAGCAGATTCTTCATCAAATTAATACCCAGCAGGTATAATATGGGTTAAATTTGGTTGTGTAATTGTTTTCAATTTGGTGGTTGATAGTATTTGCATGTTTTTTTTTTTTTCTATCTTTTGGGGTTGATTAGCTATCGTTATTGCTCCAAATTTTGGACATGCTTGATTAGCAACCATGTCTGTTTATCTTGGTAGTGAATTTTACACCTTTCATTTTTACTGCGTTTACTAATAATGTCAGGTGACTAGCCATACTCTTGACTCTGTTAAACCCGACATGGTTGATTTTTCATGTAGGTTATGCTTTGTGCCCTTCTATCAACGTGGTACATTGTATGGTTATAAAAACAAATGTTAAAGACATGAATCATATGAAACAATACTTGTTTGCATTGTAGGTTATTATATTTTGCAAGCACTGAGTAGTGATTTAACTTACTTAAGCTCAATTGCAGCAGCTTCACTTTAGTAAATATTTAACATACGTTGCTATTTCGAATTTTGGATTTGCCTTTTTGCCTTCTTTCTAACTAGTATCTGTACAGGTAATGGTGTTGATCGGAGAGACTGGTTCAGGGAAGAGTACACAGTTGGTTCAGTTTCTTGCTGATTCTGGAATTGCTGCTGAGCAGTCTATTGTATGTACTCAGCCCCGAAAGATTGCTGCCATGTCGTTGGCGCGAAGGGTCAGAGAAGAAAGTAGTGGATGTTATGGGGAAAACTCAATAGCATGTCATCCGACATTTTTGTCAGGGCAGGAGTTGGCTTCTAAGGTAATATATATGACGGACCACTGTTTACTGCAGCACTACATGAATGATACGAATCTGTCAGGGATTTCTTGCATCATAGTTGATGAGGCTCATGAAAGGAGCTTGAATACTGACCTCCTTTTGGCATTGGTCAAAGGTTTACTATGGCGAAGGTCTAATTTACGGCTTATTATAATGTCTGCAACAGCTGATGCAAAGGTGCTCTCAGACTATTTTTATGAATGTGGAATTTTTCATGTGGTCGGGAGGAACTTTCCAGTTGATGTTAGATATGTACCACCTGTCACTCAAACGGCTGGTGATGTTGCTTCCTATGCTTCTGATGTGTTGAGGATGGCAACAGAGGTACACAGAGTAGAGAAAGAAGGGACTATTCTTGCCTTTTTGACTTCTCAGAATGAAGTAGAATGGGCTTGTGAGAAGTTTATAGCTCCTGGTGCAATTGCATTACCATTGCACGGAAAACTTTCTTTTGAGGAACAATTTAGTGTTTTCCAAAACTACCCGGGACAAAGAAAGATTATATTTGCCACAAATCTGGCTGAGACATCTCTTACGATTCCTGGGGTAAAGTATGTGATTGATTCTGGTATGGTTAAGGAAAGCAAATTTGAACCTGGAAGCGGCATGAATGTTCTCAAAGTTTGCAGGATCAGTCAGAGTTCTGCTACTCAAAGAGCTGGCCGTGCTGGAAGAACAGAACCTGGAATATGTTATAGACTCTACTCAGAATATGATTTTGAGTTGATGCCTCCTTGTCAGGAACCTGAGATCCGTAGAGTTCATCTTGGTGTAGCAGTTTTGAGGATTCTGGCTTTGGGCATCAAGAATTTACAAGATTTTGAATTTGTTGATGCACCTTGTTCCGAAGCTATTGACATGGCCATCAGGAATCTTCTTCAGTTAGGAGCTGTTAAGCAAAACAACCTTGTTTTTGAATTAACTGAGGATGGTCGGTACTTGGTTAAATTGGGTGTTGAGCCTCGGCTTGGTAAATTAATTCTTGGTTGTTTTCGTCATAACTTGCGTAAGGAGGGTCTAGTTCTTGCAGCTGTAATGGCAAATGCCAGTAGCATTTTTTGCAGAGTTGGTAATGAAGAAGAAAAACTCAGGTCAGACTGTAAGAAGGTGCATTTTTGCCATCGTGATGGTGACCTTTTTACCCTTCTTACTGTATACAAGGAGTGGGATGCTTTGACTCGAGAGAAGAAAAACGTGTGGTGTTGGGAAAACAGCATCAATGCCAAAACTATGAGGAGATGCGAAGAAACAATTAAGGAATTAGAGTATTGCCTTAAACATGAACTGAACATGATTATAACTGGTAACTGGCGTTGGGATCCACATAAATCAACTGATTGTGATAGATGTTTGAAAAAGGTTATACTTTCTTCCCTTGCAGAAAATGTAGCTATGTTCTCAGGATATGATGAGCTTGGTTATGAAGTGGCATTGACCGGGCAACATGTTTGGCTGCATCCTTCATGTTCATTGCTAGTATTCGGCGAGAAACCTAGTTGGGTGGTTTTTGGTGAAATCCTGTCAATTTCTAATCAGTATTTGGCATGTGTCACTTCCTTTGATTTCAACTCTTTGTCTACCCTTGAACCTCCTCCTTTGTTTGATGTATCTAAGATGGAGAGTCGAAAATTGCAACTGAAAGTGTTGACTGGTTTTGGTAGTAGTGTGCTTAAAAGATTTTGTGGGAAGGGCAACAATTATCTGCTTCATCTTGTGTCACGTATTAGGACAATTTGCAAGGACGAACTTATCAGCATTAAAGTCGATTATTATCAGAATGATATTATGTTGTTTGCCACCTCACATAACATGGATAGGGTGTTAAGCTTTGTAGATGATGCCTTGAAGTGTGAACAAAAATGGTTGCGTAATGAATGCTTGGAGAAATGTTTATATCATGGTTCTGGTTTGCCTTCTGTAGCGTTGTTTGGAGCTGGTGCTGAGATCAAGCATCTGGAGCTTCAAAAAAGGTGTTTGACTATTGATGTAGTTCATCCAAAACTGGACGCCATGGATGATAAGGAGTTTCTTAGTGATCTCGAAAAGTCCACCTCTGGTAGTATATGTGCCCTTCACAAGTTCACCAGCACTGGGCAGGAAAGTGTTGACAAAGGAAAGTGTGCCAGGATAACATTTCTTACTCCCGATGCGGCTCAGAAAGCTGCTGAACTGAATGAAGCTGAATTTAATGGCTCTGTACTGAAGGTTATTCCTTTGCAGGTTGGAGGAGATCATAAAATGTTTCCATTCCCTGCTGTTAAAGCTAGAGTTTATTGGCCTCGGCGGCTAAGCAAGGGGTTTGCAATTGTTAAATGTGACATGCTTGATGTTGGTTTCATGGTTAATGATTTTTCTAACCTTGTAGTAGGAGGAAGACATATTCGTTGTGAAATTAGCAAAAAGAACTTGGATTCTCTCGTGATTGGTGGACTTGACAAGGATCTTTCTGAGGCCGAAATTTTGACTGTGTTGAGGACTGCTACTAGTAGGAGAATTCTAGATTTTTTTCTGGTCAGAGGAGATGCTGTTGAAAATCCACCATGTGGTGCTTGTGAAGAAGCTCTTCTAAAAGAAATATTACCCTTTATGCCTAAAAGGCACTCCCACAATAGCTGCAGCGTTCAGGTTTTTCAGCCAGAACCAAAGAATGCTTTTATGAGAGCTTTTATTACATTTGATGGAAGATTACACTTGGAAGCAGCAACAGCTTTAGAACAATTAGAAGGGAAAGTATTGCCGGGGTTCCTTCCATGGCAAAAGATGAAGTGCCAGCAGTTATTTCATAGCTCACTGTCCTGCCCTGCCCCTGTCTATCTTGTGATCAAGAAGCAGCTGGATTCTTTAATAGAGAGTTTTACCCATCTAAATGGTACTCCTAGTGGCATAGTAATCTTGTTATATTTTCTTTTCAAATTTATGCATTATTTATTATCTGGCTAATCGTTTATTTATACTTTTAATCATCTATTTATTCTTTTAATCATATATTTTTCTCTAGTTGCAAGTATTGGGATATTCTTCTGTCTGTGCTTCACTAGCTTATTGGTTTTCATTAATCATCTTTTGTGTGTTTATTGGCTTTTTGGAATAGTTATATCTATGGTTGTTTTCTAAATCACTTTTCTCCTTGGAATGGTGTGTAGTCGTAGCTTTATTATAAAACCTATTCTGGAGAATTTGGTTCCTATTACCAGGTAGTTCATGTTCTCATTAGTAGAATGGGCATGCACGTTGACTGAATTATTGCCACCCTTCCAAGAGCGTGTTAACTTTCATAATTGTCCTTTCTATGGAAAATCTTTCACAATCTAATGAACTCTTCAGAATATATTCCATCCCTTGTTCTGCTGTGTATTACACCAGCATATTAATTCTTATATTATTACTTTAATCATTTCTTTTGGACACTGATGACTATATTTAAGCACAATAGGGTTTTGTTTTTCCCTCTAGATGCAATTCAAGTGGGCGTCTGACTGGAATTTTTCTTGTTTACAGGTGTAGAGTGCAGTCTAGATCGGAATACCAATGGTTCCTACAGAGTGAAGATATCTGCCAATGCTACAAAAACTGTTGCAGAGCTGAGAAGACGTGTGGAGGAGCTTGTGAAAGGGAAGACTGTAGACCATGCCAGCCTCACCCCAACTATTTTACAGCATCTGTTCTCCAAAGACGGCATCAGTCTGATGCACTCACTACAGCGAGAGACGGGAACCTATATTATTTTTGACAGGCGTAACCTCAATATACAGGTCTTTGGTTCTTCAGACCAGGTTGCTGTGGTCCAGCAGAAATTGGTTGACTCCCTTTTAACCATCCACGAAAACAAGCTGCTTGAGATCCGCCTTCGAGGCAATGCTTTACCTCCTGAATTGATGAAAGAGGTTGTGAACAGGTTTGGGACGGACCTCCAGGGGCTCAAAGAGGTGGTTCCAGGGGCTGATTTTACTCTAAATGTTCGCCGTCATGCCATTTTCATGCATGGAAGCAAGGAGTTGAAGCAGAAAGTGGAAGAGATAATTTATGATATTGCACAGATGACAGGTAGTTCGACCAAGAGGTTTAATAGTGAAGCTGATTGCCCAATATGTATGTGTGAGGTTGAAGATTGCTACCAGCTTGAGGACTGTGGGCATTTGTTTTGTCGTTTGTGTTTGGTGGAGCAGTGCGAGTCTGCAATAAAAAACCAAGATAGTTTCCCATTATGCTGTGCACATGAAGGTTGCAGGTCTCCCATTTTGCTCATAGATCTGAGATCTCTCTTATCTAATGAGAAGCTGGAGGAGCTCTTTAGGGCTTCACTGGGGGCATATGTTGCGTCAAGTGGGGGCACCTACAGGTTTTGCCCATCTCCTGATTGCTCTTCTGTCTATCAAGTAGCTTCTCCTGGGGCTGCCGGCGAACCATTCGTCTGTGGTGCATGTTATGCTGAGACATGTACTCGGTGCCATTTGGAATATCATCCATACCTGTCATGTGAGCAGTACCAGGAGTTCAAGGAAGATCCAGATTCATCTTTGAAGGAGTGGTGCAAAGGAAAAGAACACGTGAAGAGCTGCCCTGTATGTGGGTATACAATTGAGAAGATAGATGGGTGCAACCATATAGAATGTAGGTGTGGAAAGCATATTTGCTGGGTTTGTTTGGAGCATTATGGAAGCAGCGATGAATGCTATGGTCATTTGAGGACTGTTCACCAGACCATCATTTGAAAATGAAGTGCTCCTGATATTAACTTATCAGCTGGCTTATGTTGCTGATGATTATGTAGAAATATTTGAAATAGGTAATATACACATGTATAACAAGGGTAGGTGTTGCTCTGGAGACTTGCTTACAACAGATACTTGGTATGCTTTTTTCTCTTCTCGGTATTGCGTTCCTCACGCATGTATAATAGTGTAGGGATCTCTGTACAGTGTTTTTAACTTGAATGAATGCCAGCGAAGTCTCTGTCTTCCTCCTTGTCATCCAATTTGGATGTTATGAAATATGTGAAGCTCTGAGATCACTGTCTCAATTTTTCGTGCTTGATTTTAACAATAAGCTCTCGTATACTGTAATTGTTTTAATATGGAGAGAGATTTGTCTCTTTTGTAGTATAATAGAAAAGTCTAAAGTGGGTCCTATATTTTATGGGACCATTTATTCATAAACATATAATTCCAAAGAAACCTTTTATCTTATTTTCCCATCACATGATGGTTGCAAATTTGCAGAGTATCCCTGTTCAAAGACACCTGTGTTTCAAAATGCAATATTGGCTTGAACAATGCTATACTACAGTTTAAAAAGCTTGAAATTTCTTTTGAATTAAAAAGTATGGTTATATATACACCTATTTTTCCCTCACTGTTTCCTTTACAAAAATAGTTATACTGAACCTAGACCATGCTACAATTATGAAAACCAATAAAATTTTCAATACAAGTTTCTGCAACCAAATGCAAAGCCCACCCCAGCAATGCCCAAACAAAATGCTAAAGCTACAATCCAAGTGATTCCATCCCCATTCTCACCCTCATGATCTCCCTTTGGTCTGCCACAACCACAACATGCCTGATTCTCTTGCTCTGCCCATTTTGAATGCAACTTTGACACTTTAAGCTCAAGCATCCTCACCCATTGCCTATAAGCAAACAACTCTTTGGCCTCTGCAAGCAAAGCATTAGAAAGACAGTCCTTCTCCTTTGCCATCTTCTCAGCCCTCTTCTCTGCCTCTCTGGCTCTTGTTTGTGACAGCCTCAGGGCCTTCAAAAGTTCCAACTTCTCATCATTTTCTCCATCACCTTTACCCATGTCAAAGTCATTGATGCTATTATGATCAGCATCTTCTCGAATCATCATGCTGCAAATCCTGTTCATGGAGGACACAACAGTCTGATCTGAACCTGTAAAGATCTTCATCGGGGGAGGAAGGTCACAGTTCTGTATGAGGTCCAAACCAGCAGTCTTCTGAGAAAAACTGCTCAGACCCATAAACATTTCATTCCCATCCACAGCTTTGGAAATCCACCCAGCTGCCATGGATGTGGGATGCATAGGCTGCATGCATACAATTACAATTATATGGCTAAATCTGAATGATTGGGCAAATGGGTTCGATCAGAAATAAAAAAGAAGAAAGAAAGGCACAAATTGAGGCGTGGAAGGTAAAAAGGATGTTGGGGGTGGTTGGGGTAGACAGGGATTGGGCTAAAGAGGGTCTTGGAATTGGGCAAAGCTATGTGAATTCTCTCTATGTATTAGGTTGCTTTTAGTGCAAGGGAAATTCGTTGCTTGCTCTCTTAGACAACCATGCGTTACAATTTGCTATTGTGGAGTGGAGAGATTCCCACCAACAAACTGACGTCTCCACCTTTGTCTTACTCTTAACTCTTAATGACGGAGTTTAATATAACATAAAAAAGATTAGGAAAAAATGGACCATAAAACTTATAAGTCAATGCTTTTAATTGGGTAATACTATTACACCATTAGCACTCGTTTAATTTCTTGCACTCTAAAATAGATATCCTACATTTTTTCTACACTGATACCCTATTAATAACAAAATTTTGGTGTGCTTGTTTTTATTGTTTCAATCCTAATGATTTTACTACAAATAGAAGGATTATAGGGTATTGATTTCGTGACCTTTTTAATAAAATGAAGAAGAGAATGACAACAATTTTCACTCACTTGATTCTTGCAAGGTGTAGATATGATGGTGAGTTTAGTTTTTGGTTGCTGGATAGTATCCATCTTATCTGTTAATTTCATCACGTGGTTTTATTTCGTCATATTTATCGAGAAGCCAACTCTATCGTAGATTTGCTTACTAAGTTGGGTCAGGATAAGTTTACCTTAAAGATTTGGGAGCACATGTTTCCTTCGTTGGTGTTGAATTGTTGTTTAAGAGAAGTTATATATTTTGAGTATTTCGAGATTGTCTGTCGTTAATTTTTATTTTGCTCACAAACGGAAAACAATTTTACCTACTCACCGACTTTAACCATAGTGTATGTTAGTTGAAAAAAATACTTTAACCATGGTGTAGCACGTCTACGGTCTACCAGATTACCATCAATCTTGCAAAATATGCAAAACTGTTGTAAATATATTGTTATATGTGGCTATTCCTGTAATTAGTTGTAGGGGCATACTAGTAAATATACAAAACCTAGTAAACCCTACTTCTATATAAGGATATTTATAACATGAATGAAATAGACTGATCATATTCTCTCTGCCTCCTCTTTTCCACAAACCCTAATTTCCACATACTTTTACAACACGTTATCAGCACGAAAAACTCTTTGGATTGTGGATCGCCAAACAAAAGAGGATCATCATTCAATCTGTTCTTCAACCAAGTAGGTTTTATAAAATAATTTTATGTTCATGGTTATTTAACCTTGATTGATTGAAAAAACTGCATGAAGCATGAACCCTAAATATATGTGATTGATTTATTTGGGATTATATATTTTATACATGTTTTCTTGGATTGAATGATTAAACAATAAAAAGAGGAAATTTATTGGGGTGATCGGACACCACCCCGCGCGGCCAGCAGCCGCTAACCCCCTCACCCACGTGCACTGCCAGCAGCAGCCTCGCTTCCTTGCGCAGCCTCCTTGCTGCCAACAGCCAGCCCTCGCGCGCGCAGCACCTTGCAGCCCCTCAGTCCTTCGCTGCCAGCAGCAGTCCCTCGCGGCCAGCAGCCAGCCTTGCAGTAGCCCCTCGCTGCACTTCGCTGCCCACTAGGCAGCCTACGCAGGCGCAGCCTCGCTGCCATCGCAGTAGCCTCGCGCAGCAGGCCCTCTATCGCGCAGCCAGCCTTGCTGCTGCCTTGCAGCCCAGCAGGTTTTGTAGCCTTGCAGCAGCCCAGCAGGCCTTGCTGCAGCCCAATCAATCTGCTGCCAGCCCAGCAGGCCAGCAGCCTTGCTGCCCACCAGGCCCAAGGCCCAACTGGCCAGCAGCCCAGGCCCACCTCGCAGCCACTGCCACGTGGACGCCACGCGAGCTGCCACGCAGGCAGCCCAGGCCCGCCACGTCAGCTGCCACGTGTCTGCCACGTAGGCAGCCAAGCCGCTGCCACGTCAGCGCCACGTCATTGACACGTCAGTGCCACGTCGCTGCCACTCTCACGCTGACACATGGCAAGCCTCCTGAAACTTTGTAAAAAGGAAATATTAATTCTTGCCATGCCTGGGGTTTGAACCTAGGACCTCTTGTGCACCACACGTGCACCTTAACCACTCTGCTGCTGATGGTTTATTGTTAGTTTACAAACTACTTAATATATATACTCTAAATGCCAGAAACTTTTATTCAAACAATTTTGTGATATTTTTCTGTTCTACTTGGGTATATGAATATTTTATTTGTTTAAATTTTTGCACTAGAATATATGTGTAGAAATTGCAGGTAATTAATGAACCAGTAGTTCATACATAAATATTGAACCTGTAGCTTCAATAATGCCATATAAGGAACCTGAAGTTTCCTTTATAATTTCACCATACATGATAAAACCAGTAGATTTTACATGTCTATACCATGTTATAGAACTTGAAATTCTTATTTATTGTTTATCGATATTATTGCCCGAAGCACTAATCATGATTATTTGTTCCTTTCAACCAAAGAATGTCAAATCTCAACAAGCTTGATTTCGTCGCTTTGGAAGTTTCCGGAAGAAACTATCTAAAGTGGACTCAAGATGTTAAGCTTCATTTGACTGCCAAGAAGATGAGATCGACAATCAATGCAGACAATGTTGTCGCAGAATCTCTTAAGGCAAGTGCCATGATCTTCATTAGGAAGCATATGGAGGAAGCACTTCAAGTTGAGTACCTCGCTGAAGAGGATCCACGAGCTCTTTGGGTTGCTCTGGAAGAGCGGTTTGACCATCAAAAGACCATTTTCTTGCCTGAAGCAAGACATGATTGGCAGAACATTCGTTTCCAGGATTTCAAATCCGTGAATGAGTATAATTCGGAGATCTGCCGGATCCGGTC
>QANW01009746.1:166807-245460 GCA_003254865.1 Dryas drummondii
TTTGGTTATGCTCGAATATTATTTAATTCAATCAAGTTATTTTCATACATGTGATCCATTGAATTAAATTTATGAATAAGCATGTTTAGTGGGGAAGTTTGTTGTCTGGCAGATAGTGCTATTACGCACACCATACTTCAAGATCAGAAGTATTTTTCAAACTTATTGCTTAATCATACCTCTGTGACAACCATATCAGGCCAATCCAACCTGATAGAGGGCCATGGCAAAGCCCATTTTTATGTTGTCCAATGGTACTGAATTACCATTAATGAGGCCTTATATTCTCCAAGTTCCAGAAGAACGTTGTTGAGTTATAAGAATATTCGAGCCAACGGTTATCACATTGAAACTACTGAGGAAAATGGAGTGGAATATCTTTACATAACCTCCAATTTGTATAGCCAGAAGCGTACATTGGAGAAATTGAAATGTCTATCGAGCGGTCTCTATATGACCACCATTAGATCGATTGAGGCAAATCACACAGTTAACCAGAAGTTAACCAATTCGAGCAGTTTCTTTCTATGGCATGACCGGTTGGGATACCCAGGTCAAAGTATGATGCGCCGTATCCTCAATTCATCACACGGGCATCCCCTTACTAATAAGGATCTTGTGTTTAGTGACACACTATGCCAAACTTGCTCGCTTAGAAAGTTGAATACTAGACCATCATATGCAAAGACTAGTAAAGACTCCATCCTTTTCCTGCAAAGGATACAAGGGAATATTTGTGGACCTATCCAACCACCATGCGGACCATTTAAATATTTTATGGTTTTGGTTGATGCATCGACAAAGTGATCACATGTTACACTATTGTCCACAAGAAACGCTGCTTTTGCTAAACTTCTCGCCCAGAAGGCTCACCACACGGATTATCCTATAAAGTCCAGAAGATTTGATAATGCCGGAGAGTTTACATCGAAAACTTTCGATGATTATTGCATGTCCCTTGGGATTAATGTTGAACATCGAGTTCCCCATGTTCACACCCAGAATGGTCTCGCAGAAGCGTTCATTAAAAGATTACAAATGATCGCACGAACCTTGGTTATGCGCACCAAGCTTCCAATTTCTGCGTGGGGCTATGCAATCTTGCATGCAGCCATGTTGGTCCGGTTGAGGCCCACTGCTACCCAACCTTACTCCGCGTTACAGCTGGTGACTGGGTACGAACCTGACGTTTCGTACTTACGCGTATTTGGGTATGCAGTTTACGTGCCAGTTGCGCCGCTACAACGTACCAAAAATGGGTCCTCAACGAACGATGGGCATATATGTCGATTATGAATCCCCATCCATTATACGCTTTTTAGAGCCCTTGACAGGCGATCTCTTTACCGCTAGATTTGCGGATTGTCACTTTGATGAGACAGTCTTCCCGCCGTTAGGGGGAGATATGAACGTCACCGTTCCTGAAGAACGACGTGAATTGACGTGGAATGTCCCCACTATGTCTCATCTCGATCCCCGAACCGCACAATGTGATAGTGAAGTGCGGAGAATTCTAGATCTACAGAGTATAACTCATAATATGCCAGACGCATTCTCTGATCTAGCTAAAGTGACGAGATCACATATACCTGCTGCAAACGTGCCTGCAAGGATATCCGTCCCCGAAGAACGTGTCGTCCTAGGAGGACGTGTCGTCCCAGATGGACGAGGTACAACAATAGTGGCTAACCAGTCATATGTCCCTGCCCAGAAGTGAGGTTGACCACTAGGTTCGATGGACTCTTATCCCTGGAAGAGGATACATTTGGCACAAACGAGTCCCCTTGACATCGCGATCTCAATCGATCCATCTCACGAAATAGTTCCGGATTATGGGTCCGTCCCAGAAGAGACGGCGTTGGGGGACGCTCCAACGTTTGAACCCACTCCCGAGAACATAGAGATCTCTATAAATTATGCATGCTTAAGTGAGCTCTGGAATCGAAACGAGATTATCATCGATGATATATTTGTATTCGCGGTAGCTACCGAAATCATAACTAGCGATGACATCGAACCTCACTCCGTTGATGAATGTCAACGTCGAGACGACTGGCCAAAATGGAAAGAAGCAATCCAGGTCGAATTAGATTCCTTGACAAAGAGAAAGGTGTTTGGGCCTGTCGTTCCTACACCTTCCCCATGTTAAACCTGTAGAATTTAAATGGGTATTTGTAAGGAAGCGTAATGAGAAAAACGAGATTGTGAGATACAAGGCTCGTCTAGTGGCGCAAGGATTTTCTCAACGCCCTGGGATTGATTACGAGGAAGAGTATTCCCCCGTAATGGACGTTATAACGTTCCACTACCTTATCAGTTTGGTAGTTTCCGAAAAACTGAGTATGCAGCTTATGGATGTGGTCACTGCTTATCTCTATGGGGATCTTGATACAGAGATATATATGAAAGTTCCCGAAGGACTTAAGACACCCGATGCAAATAGTTCCAGACCACGGAACACGCTCTCCATTAGTTTGAGGCGTTCACTTTATGGATTGAAACAATCCGGACGGAGGTGGTATAACCGTCTAAGTGAGTATTTGATCGGGATGGGATATGTGAATAATGTTCTATGCCCTTGCGTGTTTATTAAGAACAAGTTCCGGCTTTGCTATTGTAGTTGTTTATGTCGATGACATGAATCTAATTGGTACTCCTGAAGAGATCAAGGAAACAACTAAACACCTGAAGTTGAAATTCGAGATGAAAGATCTTGGGAGAACGAATTTCTGTCTCGGCCTGGAGCTCGAGCACCGTGCAGATGGAATTCTAGTCCATCAATCGAATTACATCCAGAAGATGTTAAGGCGCTTTAATGAGGATAAAGCGAAGCCTTCTAGCACGCTCATGATCGTCCGTAGTCTAGATCGTAAGGAGGATCCGTTTCGTCCCGCAGATGATAACGAAGAGATATTGGCACCAGAAGTCCCATATCTAAGTGCAATAGGCGCATTATTGTACTTGGCTCAATGTACTAGACCGGACATCTCATTCGCTGTGAACTTGTTAGCTAGATATAGCTCTGCGCCAACACGCCGCCACTGGAATGGCATAAAAGACATTTTCCGCTACCTTAGAGGTACGACGGATATGGGCTTATTCTATCCCTAGCTACGCATCAAGGAATGAATCGAACCCCCTCGATCCTCGGAATGATGCCCGCCTTTTGGATATGCTGACGCAGGGTATCTATCAGACCCGCATAAGGCGCGTTCTCAAACTGGTTATGTCTTTACCATTGAGAATACAACAATATCTTGGAGGTCCACGAAACAGACCTTTGTTGCTACCTCTTCGAATCATGCTGAGATTCTAGCCCTTCACGAAGCAGTTCGTGAATGTATATGGCTAAGAGCGGTTTCCAAACATGTTCGAAGTACTTGTGGGCTGAATTCCACCACTGATGAACCAACGATTATCTATGAGGATAATGCCGCTTGCATCGAGCAGATGAAGACGGGTTTCATCAAAGGAGACAACACCAAGCATATTGCACCGAAGTTCTTCTTCAATCAACAGCAACAAGAGCATCAGATGATTGAAGTCAAGCAGATCCGATCTCAAGACAACCATGCAGACCTCTTCACCAAGTCACTGCCAAAGTCCACGTTCTTGATGCATGTTCGAGGTATTGGTTTGCGTAGATTGGCTGATTTACCTAGTATGTAGTCTTCAGGGGGAGTCGACATCAGGGGGAGTATCCCGAAGCGCACTCGCTTGACCATCGTGTACTCTTTTTTCCTTCGTCCAGGGTTATTTTCTCCCACTGGGTTTTGTTACCTGGCAAGGTTTTAATGAGACACATCTTGGCATGGTCACCCTACTCATACTACATCCTGAAGATGTGTTGATCTGATATATATGCATTTGCTCATCTTTTTCCCTTCGACCACGGGTTTTTCCCATTGGGTTTACCGGGCAAGGTTTTGGTGTAGCAACTCTAATGCACCTCACTCCCATAGACATACTATCTGCTCATGATCCAGAAGATATGACTTCACCTACTTTTGAGGTTCTGATGTGACTACTCCACACTCACGCGCGTTGCACTCTTTTTCCTTCGACCAAGGTTGTTTTTGTTCCCACAGGGTTTTTATTACTTGGCAAGGTTTTAACGAGGCAACTTAGAAGCGCATAGCAGAGACAACACTAATGACATGGAATATCCAAGGGGGAGTGTTGTAAATATATTGTTATATGTGGCTATTCCTGTAATTAGTTGTAGGGGCATACTAGTAAATATACAAAACCTAGTAAAACCCTACTTCTATATAAGGATATTTATAACATGAATGAAATAGACTGATTATATTCTCTCTGCCTCCTCTTTTCCACAAACCCTAATTTTCACATACTTTTACAACAAAAACTTTTTTTTTTTTTTTGGCCAATGCACATATTGCAAAACTTTAAATTTGCAAATTATCAATACCTTTGACAATATAAGCATGCTACTACCACTCTCACAAGACGAGGTCACACTTCACAAATTCATAAAGGGGTATAGCTTGAAAGAAAACAATTAGGGCAACTAATAAAACACTAAATGGCTGATATCTACAACCCATTAATTGACTCACAAACATATAAATGGATAAGAAAATTAGACTAGGCTTTGGTTTATTTTCTATTGATGAGTTTAATCTTTTCTGTATAGAGATAACATTTGATTAATTAATGATTAATGCAAAAAGATTTCCCACTTTTTGGTGCAACAGGAATTATTAAAAAATAATTAATTGTTTGAGGTATTGCAGAAAATGATAAAATAAAATAGATTTGATTAGTATGAGAAATTATGGCACAATATATAGGCATGATGCAAAGGGTCATTGAAAGTCTCAATAAAAGTGGCAATTAAAGTGTGGTCAAGGCTTCTTCTGAGCATCCCCGTTTACAGAATCAATATCTGACCCAGTCATTAGTGCCTTCTCAACCTCTTTCTCCACTTCCTCTACCTGCAAAATGTATGAGATATAATCACCACCAATATTGCACCAATATATTAAAATGGAAAAAAGAGAAAAAATCTTTTAATTAATTAATTCAAGTTTTGTGACAGAGGAACACCTTGTGAATGATATCCTCAGCTAGCTCAGCTTTCTTGACTGCTTCTTCAGCTAGATGTTCAATTGACTCCACAGCATCTTTAAGCTTGGCATCATCAGGAAGCTTGTCTGCCACCTCTTCAGCCACCTTCTCTACTTCCTCAGCCAACTCTTCCACCACCTCTGTCACAGATTCCACTGTTTCTATTGCCATGTCCACCTTGCCTAATTAAAGTACACCAATTCTAATCATATTTACACACTTTAGAGAGAATGATAATAGCAAATATGAATCAAAGTAATCCCAAGCCCCAAAAAGACTGACTATGTGAGATGCGAGGAGAGATTCTTCCATAGGGCATGCCCCATTCAAGAATTAGTGGTAAATTCGAGACAAAAAAGAACACAAAAGATATAATGAAGGAAAAGTAATGATAAAACTTGAAAGTGTACTTTTAAGGGAAAGTAAGGGTCCCCATTTGTGTCTCAAAGAAGGTATTACTATTGAGAGCATTAGTCCCAAAATCCAGTTTTTCCTGCACAGAAGGTAAATTAAGAGCATATTACACTAATAAAGAGGTGATGATTTCTATTGTTGCCACTATGTATGTCAACCAAGTTAGTTAATTAGGATTTAGGAACAATTAGTAAACTAAACATACAACAAAAATATGCATGATCTCACCAGGAAGATTTATCAGAACTTTGAGCTTCTGCAGGTTGAGAGCTATGATCTGATGCGTGAGTCGCCCTTCACTCCAGCCAATTTTGATGACAATTAATTAGAATATACAACTCATAAGTGAAAGATATATAGATGTAGATAAAGATCGATCATATACTGAAATATAATCAATGGTGTAGTGAAGCTTACTTTGTTAGTAGTCTGTACATAGTACTACTGATGAATTGGGTTGGGATTTTGGTGAATGAAGATGGTTGTTGATATGCTAACATGGGTTGTTTTTGTTGATGATCATGAGAAGTCAAATTTAGGATTTGGGACTTGTTTTTTTGGCTATATATGTGGGGGTGGAAGCCATTGATGGTTGCCATAGATCAAATGGGAAACTAGGAATTCCTAAAAGACAACAAGAGAAGTGAAAGAAAAACAGAAAGAGGGCTTTTGCTTAATATTTGATGCCTGGGTACTAATAAGACAAGTATGTATACTGTGAATTGGACCCATATGTGGGTAGCAAAATAAGTGAGGATGGAGAAGTTAATGCTTGATCAAAAGGAAAACACATGTTTGTTATACATCACCTTCTACTAGACAGGGATATCTTCAGTGAATGATAAGATATGATATTCTCAAAATTAAGGCACATTATTTTAGCCCAGAAATTATAAAAATATGAAGGAGGATAACTACAGTAGCCCTCCCACTCCAATCATTGAATTTCATTATATTTTTATCTTACCTAGCTTTCTTGCTTATGTGTGTTATTCCTTAATTGATAGGCTTGTTTTTATGTTCATTGACACTAATGTCCTTCTACTATACCATTAAGGTACAACGCTAGGACTTTTAATGGGGATGATTCATATATGATACGTTTTGTATGATGTGTGGAAAGAAATTTTTTATATTCATAACACTTTTTGGATATGATATGAGTCTAAATTATAAAAGTATTCACACCTCATAATTTCTTAAAACATAGTAGAACAATACCATTATTGATTTCAAACCCATCTCCCCTCAATTTTCTTGAATTTAGAAAATAATGGAATATTGAATCCTTTATCATAAACCCTTTCACCATTTTTGGAGGGTAAAACTCAAAAGTGATGCATGCACCACAGTGCCTAACTGCCCAGTGAATACCATTTGTTGCATGCTTTTAACATGGCAGTGAGTACTGGCCAAACAAAAGAAAAAGGGGCCAAACAAAAGAAAAAGGCAATGAGTTGTTTACTAAAAAACAAAGAAGGATAGCAATGGGTCCAATGACTTTAGAAAACGAGTTGGATTCTATTGAATAGTGGTTAGAACATTTATAGTGTGGCCGGCAGAGAAAATTATGGATGTGGACCCCTACAGCAGAAAATTTTGGTATATAGAATATAGGGCCCATTTGTCTGTATAATTAGGAAAGCATAGGACAATTTATTCGAACAAAAAAATGGATTAGGTGAGTCACATGAGAAATTAGAACAACACTGTAGCTAAAGGTTTTAATTCAAAGTTTTTTATTTTAAATAGCACTGTGCTAGTAACTGATCGAACTTTTCGCATTGAACTTTTCGCTGAATTTTGCCTTTGCTAGTTGAAATGGATTCGAAGGAGGCTGTGCCTTTGATCTATTTTGATGAAGGGGTCAGTGTAGACGAGATCTGTTATAGCTCTTGGAGGGTGTTAGTTTAGCTCGTTTTGTTCTTCGTGAGCCTGGTCTTTTCTTTTAGATAGAGGAAAGTCCATCTTTGTATTGTTAGGGACTTTCCTATAACTATTTCAGATTTTTAGTTGAATTAAATTGGTTTTGCCTCAAAAAAGGGAAGAATGAGATTCAAGTTTGGGATCCCTTCTAATAAAAACGAGAAAGATACATAAACCAGTAGTTAATTGGTAAGTGACAAGCAATTATGCAACCCAAAATATATAATATATATATTTCATTTGGCCAAAGAATAAGTTGGTATAATAACCCTTTCAGATTTTCACCAATAGAAATGTGTAATCTACTGAAAAAGAAATAAAGAATGATACAAATGAAATGAATTTTACAGAAACAAAAACAAAATCCGAAGTGTCTTTACAGTTTACAACTAGAGATGACTATTTGACCAAAAAAAAAAGAAAAGAACTAGAGATGACTGAATGAAAAGAATATGTTCATCTGATTTGACAATCTACAAGTCATTGATTCTTCTTCTCTTCTACAATTTGTTCATGATCACCACCAACATCTTTGGTCACGTCTCCTGCTTGATCCATGGCTGACTCAAAGAAGTTTTCCACCCTGTCTTCCACTTCTTCAACCTGCATTTTTGACACAAAACAATAGTTAAAGCCACTTCCTGACTATATTAATCTCATATATATGCAATTAATGCTTTAGAAACAAAGTAATTAAATTGGTGTTTTGGTAAGATAGTTTTTAAAAACAAGAATATGAAAACTATTAGAAAACAACCCTTTTTACAATATCAAATTTGGGAAAAACCCTTTTCAGATTGTATCCTAATTTTGAAAAGTTATTTTCCAATCGCGAATCAAACAGGTTAATTTTGATAGTGGTATATATAAAAATGAATTAACCTTCTCAATGAGCTGGTCTGCAAGGTGAGCATCTTTGGCTGCTTCTTTGGCTATGCTTTCAACTAAACGAACTGCAGCTGTAAACTTTCCATCAACGGGAAGTCTATCAGCTATGTTATCTGCCACATCCTCCACTTTTTCTGCTACCTTTTCCACCACCTCCGCCACTGTTTCAACTGTGTCCATAACCATGTCCACCTCCTCTGCTCAACCATAACACAATTCAATTCATTTTCTGACCAGAAATTAATATGCTAATTAAATATTTAAACCAATCAAATACAGCGAATACTTACTTTTTATTGCTAGCAAGGGCCCCCATTTGTGCCTCCAAAAGGGTATAATTACGGATAATACCATCCCTATCATCCACCCTCTCCTGTTTTCCACAAAAAAGGTTAAGAAAAATAAGATTAAATGAATTGATTCATTATTAATTAGAAATATAAAAGGGTCTGATTAATTATTGGTAATTACCAAGAGTGTGAAGGGGCTCCAGAAGGCAGAGAACTGTTGCATACAACAATCTTGTTATTCCTACTATGAGTCCTCAGCTGGGGTGCTACTGTGAGAGACAAGAATGCATGTTTGGCTGTGAAACTCAAACCTTGCTGGCTTTTCCATGTTGATGATGGAATCAAATGCACTTGATGATGAACACCTTGGAGTTTTGCAGAAAGCCGACTACTCGAGCCGTAAACATCGATCGATCTGATTGCAGACATGGTAAGTATGTATGTATGTATGTACTTCTTCAATATAAATTCTTCCAATAACTTGTACAAAAGCTAGCCTTGTATCAAATTGCAAAGATGGGTACGTATTTTGTGAATGAGAGGTTTGTAATTTTTTTTTTTTTTTTTTTTGGGTACAAAGAGGTTTGTTATCTTGATAGCATCATAGCAATATATATACACATAGTTCATCGATCTGGGTTTGATAAGAAGAATTAATATTAGTTGGTCAAAGGAAAGTACAAAGAAATTATCCAATTAATATATTAAGCGTAGTGTGATCAATGGACCAATGGCACATTTTCTTCATGGATTTGGTAATGCATATGATGCGCGCATTCCCATCACATTCGACAAAAGAAAAGGTGCCAATTAAAACATGACTTGTTCTTGTATTATGTGCATTAATTAAAGACAGCCCCCGCAAAGTTGGTCAACTATGAATCGCTAGTTCTTCTATTTAAGCCAACGTGTGAAATAGTAATTCTAATATTTTATTATAAGGTCGTTGGTCATAGGTTAGGTTCGATTAAGATTAAGGATTTTCCTAATGGATATATGTGATTATTAATTACAAATGCTTGGCTTGATCCTCAATCCACTTGCAAATGCCAGCTAGGTGCTGACAGGGATGACAGTCTCGAAACAATTTGATAAATTACGCAAACCAACTTGTCAAAACACGTTTTTGGATCTACCTTCAACATAGAGAGAGAGAGAGAGAGAGAGAGAGAGAGAGAGAGAGAGAGAGAGAGAGAGAGAGAGAGAGAGAGAGAGAGAGAGAGAGAGATGAGAAAATATAAATATANTTAGAATATAAATATAAATAAAACAATTGTTACTGAAGCTATTCTTTTAGCTTAAGCTTTTTAATTTAATTTTGCCCAAATTATTAGCTTGTTTTTTTAGAATACGTAGATTGTTAGCTTAAATCCACCTTCTTTAATTAATTCAGACAGTTGACATGTTGGGGGTTCACTTGTGAGAGGGAGTGGGAATATTACTTCTCTCAAACATAATATGTGAATATTTGATCGTGGAACTCGAGTTATTAGTGCAATTCTGATGTTACATATGTTAACTTCATTATATATATTTTTTTTGTCTGGTTAACTTATTATATTTCGGCCCCGTTTGGGATTGCGGTGGAAGATACAAAAACTGCTGTGAATGATAATTCTTAATCACCTACAACAGTAACTCACATCAACAATGAATATTTTATTTTACCCATAATATCCTCATTGATTTCTATAATTTTTATTTGTTTATTTTAAATTAAAAAATATGTCCATTGTTAGTTATATTTTATATTGTGATAATTAATTATGATATTTTATTTATACGATTAAAATTATAATATACCTAAAAAAATAATAGGCATATTTATTTAATAATGTTGTTCTTAAAAAAATTAATGGTAATAAAAATTTGCATGTAGTCAAAAATTTCAAAAACAAGTAAAAAAACATTTTATTTTTACCAAACAAATAAGTGAAATGCACTTTCAGCATCATGTCTATTTTAGTAATTATACACAGTCACAACATTTTTATATTAACATTTACCAAACACTTTGATACTGTTTTTTGCACTCACAGCACTTTTGAAAACATAGTTTACCAAACACTCAACTGCTTTACTTTATAATTGATTTTACTTCACAATTATTTTTTCTCACAACAGTACCAAACTGGCCTTTCATCGTCTTCTAAAGTAAGATGCTTTTTACGATAAAAGACCCTCCTAATTTGAGGGGTATGTTAGCAACTTAGCACTAAGGCGAGCCACCAAGTCACATTGAGCTATAATTGCAAGCCCAAATCCGGGTAGTGAGCTTTACTTTAGCCCCGACATTTTACTTACTTTAGGGTGCAACATCACTATTGGAGCTCTGATATTAGATTTGAATTTTTGAATTTTGTACAATAGTCCAAAGTATATTCAAATTAATATTAGATGGTTACGTAGAAAATCAATCATTATGAATATTAACTGAAATGACAATTTGTTATTGTTTACAGTTATTAACATTTCTACATCTCTTACTTTCACGTGACCTCTCTCTCTCTCCTTTTTTTTTTTCTCTATATGATCCTCCTCAGCACAAACTCAGATTTGATGCATCGCTGATCAGTGGAGTTCGATCCTCCTCCGTCGGGATATTGCACAAGTTCAAATCTGATGCGTCATTAATGCAACGGAGTCCGATCTCTTCATTGATGAAAGTGAATTGTTGAAGTTTTTCTTTGATTATCAAGATATGTATTTTTTGTTTTGTAAATCTTTAAAATTAATTATTTTTTTGTTTTGATTATTTAATTGTTATTTATAATTCATGATATGTGTTTGGAATGCTCTTTCTTGTAGTGACCCGGTTATATGGATTGATAGGAACCTCCCTAGTTGTCCCTTCTTCTTGCCAATGGCTGTTTGATTTTAATGAATTATTTTTCATCCTAAAAAAACAAACTATGAGGAACAAGTGAAAAACAACACATTTAATGGTTGTATTTAATAGAATTGTCAAATCAATATTTCATTGAAATCAATCAAACTCTTGAATACGTTATTCCTCACTTATCTCTTATATTAAGTCCCTCGTATAAGCCGGATTGTTTTTCAATCTAGCTATTTGGCCATTTTTGTTTTAAAAAACGGATTTATTCTTTTTGTTTTTTTTGGTACCATGGGATAAAGCCCAAAAGATCAAGACACACTTGGACATAAATAATTTTGGGCCTAGAGATGCTAGTCTGGTCCTCAAAAGAGTTAGGAACTTAGGAAGCCTATCCCACAACACTGTCCAAACCCATAGTAAGGCCCAACGATGCCAAACTATTCAGCAAAGGAATTACCTTCACGGTAGGTATAAAACTAACTGGTAGTCTATGTTCATTAACAGCATCCGACAGCTCCTGAGTAATACAAATATTAGAACCAGACTCAACAACAAAGGAAGCCAATCTGTTTTTTTTTTTTTGGTTAAATACAAAAATAGTCTATAAATTTTACACTGATTCTTAATTTGGTCCACTATTTATAAAAAATATCAATTTGATCAACAAATTTTTCAAGTTGTATCAAAACAGTACAAACATTAATTTCAATTCAAAATTAACGGAATTGGTCACATAAAAATGTGATGAACAGACTGAATTGGTCATATGAAAATATAGTCACTTGCTATGCACATGACCAGTTTCTGTTAAATTTTTCGATGAATATTAACATTTGTACTGTTTTGGTACAACTCGAAAAGTTCGGAAACCAAATTAACATTTTTTATAATTAGTAAATCAAATTGAGATGAAGTGTAAAGTTCATACACCATTTTTATATTTAACTCTTAATTTTTCATTCTTTTAGTTTAGCATGCTTTTATATTCAGGTCTTTTTCAATTACACCGGTGTAACTATACAAGAACATGAAAGATATAAAGTGATTGCTTTCCAATTTTCCATATATGATGATCAGAGGGACTTGATACTTTATTTCTCAATAATTGACACTTCTAATTTTAACAAGTATTGAATTGGAAATTCCCCAACCTTTCTTAGAAAGAGGTGAATATATGAATGGTAATGTTAGAGTAATATGCAACTCTTTAATACATGATTATATAACTCTCACTTGCATAATTTGCTTTGCTCCTAATTTCTTATAGCTTTTCATTTATATCGCTCCTCGGTTTCTTAAGGAAAAAGAAAAAAGCTAAAAAACCCAGTTGATACTCCATGCTACAGTTTACGCGGAATGAGCCACAAAAGTCTTGTTGACTTTTCTACTGAACACAGGGAAAGTAAACTACCAAGTAAGTGCCGAAGTCTCTTTGAAAGCGAAATGCTCCAAGAAAGCAACAAACAAGTTGTGGAAAAACTTCAGTCCAAAAAAAAAAAAAACAAAAGTTGTGGAAAAACTAATCCCATGTTGTGTCCACTGCAGTCAATTCAAAGCTCAGTCTGCGGTGGAAATCTAATCCTCAAAGCAAGAGTTTCAATTCTTGTGCATTAGGTAACTCTCTCTCTCTCTCTCTCTCTCTCTCTCTCTCTCTCTCGACTGTCGGTCTCTCTGTCTCTTCTGGCTCACTATAATAAACAAGGTATGAATTTCTGTTCCCTGTTTTGAACCTCCTCTGTTCTTTGCTGTGTTTCTTTCAATGGGGTTTGATCACAGAAAGCTCCTCCCAGCCAGTCTGAGTGAGGAGACTCTCTGCAAAGACAACTGTAACCCAGTTGCAAACAAAGAGGGTTTCTGTATCCCACTTTGTTTCAAAACCTGCCCAAATGTCTGTAAGAATCTTATAATTTTGCCTCCTTCAATTTTACCATACCCACCTCCACCACCACCACCACCACCACCACCACCATTTTCTGGTTTGGTTAATGTTAAACTTCCATACAACGAGAAGCATCTAAGCGGATCAAATATAATTCTCATGGCTTGTTTGATTGGGGTTAGTCTTCTTCTTACTTTTGTTTACTTAACTGTAAGATCTTATTGGCGTGAGAACAACAACAATTCCAGGAGGAGGGATCCTCCAGTTCTGTTTGATACCCGAGAAAATTTTCTTGATGAGGATCACGGGCCTGTGCTTGACCACCCCATTTGGTACATCCACACTGTGGGTCTCCCACAAGCTGTAATTGAGTCTATAACAGTCTGCAAGTATAAAAAGGATGAGGGTTTGATTGAAGGGACAGACTGCTCAGTTTGCCTGAGCGAGTTTGAAGAAGATGAAAGTCTTAGGCTTTTGCCCAAGTGCAATCATGCCTTTCATATCCCTTGTATAGATACCTGGTTGAGATCTCATAAAAATTGCCCACTTTGCCGTGCCCCAATTGTTTGTGACATTGCTAGTAGTGTTCAAGTGAGTGTCCCGGAGCCTATTTTGAGTGATTCAGGTTCGAGGGATAGCATTCGGGTAGAGAATTTGGAGAGTAATGGTGGAGGGGTTGGAAACCATCATGTGGGAAGAGGGGCTAGTGAGGTTGGGGTTACAGATGATGATAGTGTTTATGCAATTGGAATTGATGGAAGGAATGCTGAAAATCCAAGAAAGGTTCTGCCCAATTCTATTGCTGTAGGCAGTTGTGATCCTAGAGCATTGAGTGATTTGGCTGACAATCGACGAGTGGCTGAACAAGATGTACAACCAATGAGGAGGTCATTTTCAATGGATTCGCCGTCTGCTTCAAGAATATATCGCGCTGTGGCCAATGTGATTCCGGAACAAGGAAGTTCAAATTCCCAATTGGTACATGTGAAGAATCCGAATTCGGGGTTTGTTTCCAAGCAGGACAGTGCAAATTCTAGCCTATCCAAGCTAGTGAGAAGTTCTTCAATTGGGCTTTCTCTGCAGATGGGGTCAATATCAATGAAAAGGCCTTTTACATCAAGCAGGAAGCTTTTCTCATCTAAACATGGAAGGAGTCTTAGTTCAGTCCTTCCCTTATGAAGATTTGGCTACCCTTTTAGATTTTAATCCCTCAAGTTTCAAGTCAGATTCTAGCAAATACAAGAATCCATGGCGTCTGCTGTACCTGCATGATAAAACTTAAAGGCTGGTATAGTGGACTCAAGCTGGTCCTTTAATGAAGCTTTCCTTGAAATAAAGGTTTTGGTACTGCAATTTAAACTTTTCAGGTTCTCAAAAGAAAGAGTTAGAGAACATATAGACCAGAACAAGTGTGGTCCTATGGCTTCTGATGGTGAACTTGTTTTTCTATATTAAAGTAAATGTCTTGAAGACAATATATACTTTCTACTACAGAATTTTGTCTGACTGTTAGTGCTGCAATATGAGCACAGTCGCATTTTTATTTGTCTTCTCTCTTTTTCACCCCTTATATTCTTCAACTTTGCTTTTGCAATGCTTCTGCATATTATTAGTCCAATGCCTGAGCTTGGTTTAAACTTTTGCATAATCAGTCCATAACATAAATCACTGCATATGATTAGGGAAGTCCATCCCATCTATCAAAAATTTGATTCATTATTGTGAAGTTGATACTGATTGATTGAAGTTTGAGGAAGTTGTATTTATTAATACAGCTTTGTACTATCATCTGGTACATACCGATAACATTCTACGATCCTTGTTTGGATTCTTTTCTCTGTTTTTATTCTTTAACATAAATAAAAATAAAAGTAAGTTGCTGACAAGCATAAGTGTAAGTGCACATTGCAGACACTTATTATTTAGTGTTTGAATAGTTCTCAAGTGAGCTAAGCATTTTATGTCCAGTACCCACTACAATTCAATGTAACATTTTCTGTGGAATACAGTCACATAAACAGGTTTCCATTTCCAATGCAGCAAGGTAATAGCTGCATAAGGAATAGCCCTGGCAAACACCAAAACTCACATGATATAGCAAAAAGCAAATGGACTATATATAGCTCGATCAATGGTATTTTTTGTCAAGGCTTCTTTGAGAATCATTTGTATGGTTAATAATATATGTTATGGTTCACACATTGCCGTCAAAGTCAATTCCATGGCCTGCGCTGGTGGCATGTGGGTCGTAAATTTCAACCCTTTTTCTTTCTTTCTTTTTACAAAATTTCAACTCTTTCTTTAAGTGCTCATTCTCACAGCTCTACAATTTATTAGTCTGCGATTTTAAAGGGCATGTGTTAGAAAACGTAGATCCCTTATATTTCTTCAGTATGTTCGGCATAATAAGCTGAGGCTGCTGAGCTATAATAAACACTCAATTGGTTGCTTGTGTATTCACTTGAATTTTGTCTTAAATCTTAAGGAAAACAGAAGCAAGGAAAAGACAAAAGAGAAAAGATTATTGAATTAGGTTCAAGCCCAGGTTCTCCGTCAAGGACAACTGATCAAGTGAAAAGGATTCAGCCTATTATGGACCCAGCACTTGTATGGACCCGGCATGTTACTTATAATGATGGGTTTCAGCCCATTATATGGCTGGTCTAGTGAGAAGGATTCCCTCTTACAAAAAATAGACGCATGGGTTGTATGAGTTATATTAGTTGATCACTAATCAGAAAATTAGAGTTTAATCTTTTTGATATATATATATATATATAAAGTTGATCAATAATCAGAAAATTAGAGTTGAATCCTTTTGATATATATATATATATAAAGTTTAACTTCCATCTCCAAGTTTAACTTCTAACTGCATCGAATAAAAGTTTTAAATTTTTTATTCAATCTTCTTAATCAATTCTTACTTGTTTGTGTTCAGGAACTAAAAAAAGTCTTTTAAAATTTAAAGTTGATGTTGATTTTAAAGAAAATTCATTGATTAAGTTCAATAAATAACTAATTTCTGTTGCTAATGATTTTCAGAGATTGAATCGATCATCAAAAGAAGAATTAGGCCAAAAATTAGGATACATTATGGGAAAATAAAACTTTCATCGAAGAGAAGCAAATGAAAGGCTTTCATAAAAATTCTCGATATTTTTTTTTTCTCTAAATGAAGTCCTTTGACAATTGCCACGTCTTTTTTTTAAACTTTTTTATTATATATATTTAGTGTCGAGCACTCGGCAGTATTTTCTTTATAACAGCCGAGGGCTGCAACAAGCGCTCGTCAATACTTCCTTTGTCTGTTTTTGAGAGTATAGGATACGAGTTCATCTCATACATACTCTCTTACGGTATACAATAGGGCTTGTGGAGGCTGCATGTTTAGTTTTAACTTTGAAATTTTGAGTAAAATCAAAAAATCAGTGACGAGCGCTCGAGGAAGAAGGAAAAATGAACTGAAGAGCACTCGAAAGTGGATGCGGAACACTTGGCGCTTGGAATTCGTGAAAAAAAATTTACAGCTATATATTTATAGGAGTTTAGTTAAAATTTAAAAATCATAAGGGTTTATTTTGTAAAAGATAAAATTAAAGGACTGGAATGGTGTAGAAGTTTCCTATGAATAATTTACGGTACTTTTGGATGTCAAAGTTGGGATGCACCTTTGGTCATCTTTCATCATTACAAATTTGTTGAGTAACATACTTTCAATTTTCAAATTATTGATATGTATACTAATTCATCTGGTCCTGACAAAAATATTCTTTCAATTTGCATATTATTGTTCTCTTTATGGATGTAAATATACTAAATTCTTGGTGACTTGGTGCATATATTTATATGAGATATCTTTGCCACATGTATTTATTATTAACATGTAGAATGCTTTGGACCTTCCAAGGCTGCTCATGCAGCCTTGCCGGTACTTGACCACACATATATGTAGCTTTATACTTTATTGCTTTCTCTTTTCAACTTTATAAGCTCTCTAGCTCCCTAAGTACTTGCTATGAACTTCTGGTGAAACCTGAATCTCTTTGATGTTGGCTTTTCAAGTCATGTCTTTTAAGTTTTATCTTTTAGAATAACTATGGCCAAAAGAAACAACCAAATAGAAAAGAAAAGAAAGGATCAAAATCTTCAAGTGCTAGGAATATAAAATAGGACAGATTAGGTACTTTGTTCATAACCTAATATGACATAATTCTAAGGTGAATGTGCATAAAGTCTTCAAAAAAAAAAATTGCTTCCAAATCCGGAAATTGCTTTCCTAATTTTCTTTTCTTAATCCTATGCAATCAAACTTGCACTACATGGGGTCCCAAACCTTTTCTTGTCATGACCTTTTGGGCATTTTATCTCACCAAAACCTTGCTCTCAATGTGCCAAAGATGTACAAGTTAATTGTTTAGTGACTTCACCCCCAACCCTAAATATTGTGTATTGTTGCATATTTTATTCTTCAAGGCTAGATTCATGTGCTGGTCATCACGAGTCAGCTCAACTTAATTGAGGCACATAAAGACTTTGAGTTTAATTGAATTTAGCTCGCAGCAGGCTTGTTTTTGTTGCACATAAGATCATTGTTGTATATATGCTTTTGTATTTATTATATAATTATATTATATAAATTAATGATTACTTAACAACCCAATCTCAGAACATTAAACTCGAATTTTAGTTGTTTTGAGTCGACCTCTTGCAAGCAAGCACAAATATGGCCAACAACTTGGTTCGTAACAGTTTAATGTAGGCCATTTCATACTACACATAGTTCTTGGAAAACACAATAAACTAACTTAAGTTGTTTCATTTACCGAGTTACATAAAGCAGCAAGCATATATATTGTCAAATACACTACTTGACAAATTCGCATCATGGGTTATTGAGCTGAAAACTGAGCTTCCTCTTGAATCCTACCCACCATTTCATACACATCAGCTGCAATCTCATTCATTGAGGTGACCTGAGAATTCTCTTCAACCTGTCTCATCAATTCAAATAAGCAATCAACTAATAATTATGAGTTTTCTTTTAATAAAAAAAATGTCATACGGTAATTATAAATTGAAATTAATTTTCTATGTTGATATTGTACTTATCATTGAAATTTCGATAACAAATTTTGGTCTTTAAATGATATAATTTAAACTTAAAAACCTGAAAGAAATGTTATATTAATTTTTTAGAAGTAATTAATTACCTTGACACTGAAAGAGTAAAGGATCATGCTATCCACAGTTGTGACAGTTAGGTGAAGAATAAAAAGGCCCAGAGAGTGGAAGCCAAGCACCATCTTCAAGAGCTGATGTCTTGGGAGTCTTTTCAAAAGCACTTTAATGTTGGCATGGCTTTCCACCATGGTCACTTCCACATCTGCAGTGGCCGAGTAGCGCTTCTCATGATCAGCTGCCGTTAATGACTTTTTGTACAAGTACTGGCCATGGGTGGTCGAAGAACAAGTCGAGTACGGAGGGAAGGTGAAGAAGAAGTCAGAGAAGATATTCGAGGCCAAATTGCAGTCCGAATGTTGTTGCTTGGTTCGTCTATAAGCCTCTAGAGATTGCAGAAGCTGCTCAAGCTCCTTCACGAAATTAATGGCTCCTCCTATGATTGATGCTTGGTCCCCCTTATAGATAAGAGTTTGATATGTTATGCTGTTAAACTGTTAATTTTAATTATATATTTAAACAGAATTTTTATCTTACTAATATCTATTAATATATATAACATGTCAAACTCTCATAAAAAAAAAAAAATTGTGATGATAAAAACGGAAGAGTACGTACTCTTTGAGTATAGGAAGCAGGCATCATGGCGCGGAGCTCAGCAAGATAGTCATTCATTAGCTTCCTTCTATTGCGTTCAACAGCAATGTGGGTCATCCTCTGTGTCTCCAACTCTTCCTTGTTCTTGATGTCTCTAGTGCGCCGTCTCTTTCTCCGGCCTATGGAGGCCATCGGAGCCTCCATTGGAGAGAATTCACGGGTAAAGGTCGACCCATTATAGCCGATGCAATTTTCAGGGGTGGGAGAGTTGTTGGTGTCAAAGTGGTTCACACTTTGTACCATGAAAGAATTAGGTGAACACTCCAAACTCACATTGAGACCTTGCCCTACATTATTATTGTTGAGGATATGATCATGAGTGTACTCTTTGTCTTCCTCTTTCCCAAAACCATAGCCATGGCTCCAAGATCCACCTCCTCCTATGACTTGGGGTTGGAACACTAGTGCTTCTAATGTCATCTCTCACTCACTCTTTCTCTCTCCACGGACAAGAGTTTGCTTCTCTTTTTATGAAGATTTGACTATAATTTAAAGGGTGAATATATAATCTTCCAGCATATACAAAGACTAAGTGGCAGATTGGCTTGGCAAGTTGCAGAGAGATCAAATAATATATATATTAATTAATCAAACAAGTGGAAGACCAACTTGTGGTGGGGGTTGGATAGGGAGTGGAGTGTTCATTTCATTCTCACTATTTTCCTAACTAGTTAATAAGTTAAGTTTTAGGCACAATTTAAAGACTGATTAATGACACACACTTGGGACTCTTATTGTGGCTCTAATATTCTCTTGCTTGCTTGGAAAGTGATGCGTATTTTCATTTGTTCATAATGACTGTTTGATGTAAAGGCTGAGAGACTCTGGGAGAGTACGTGGCATACTGGGAGAAGAAGAAATCAACTTTCTTGTCAGCAGAGAATCCATGGGGAGTGACCACACAGATAAAAGGGGGACACAATCTGTCATCATATATCCCACACACACACACCAATTAATTTACTCCCCTTCCATTGACTGATTGAATGTGTCCTTCCATCTTATGATTTGTGTTTAACCCTCCTAACTACCTATTCATTCATGCGACTTTTCATTAAGATGTCGATTCATAACACAAAAATGATGGATGTAACTTTTTTTTTTTTTGGTATGTATGATAAAAAGTGTGAATAAATTAAAATTTCCATATAATATCAGTTCATTATTGTTCTGTTAATTAATATATACAGTACTACTGACTATTAGTAGTGGATCAATCACTTATATATACTGTGGATTGTTAAGGCACACAATCCCAGCATATTGAATACATCCACAAGAAAATAGGGAATAAGCAGTGACTGAGTTGTTGTACTGTATGTATATTTTCTCTACAATTGGATTTCAGAGATCAAATAGGCAACGATTGAGTCGTTGCTAACTGCGCATCGACCGCTGAAGTCCTTGTACGTGGGAATAGGCAATGATTTTGGCAACAACAAAAATTCGTTGCTTAAAACTATGCAATGAATTTCGGATTTTTGGCAACAATTGTTAGTGATTGCCTAATAACTTTTTTCATGATCATATATAGCATTCTATGAGAGTAACGCAAAGAATGAAAAGACGACTTAATATAACATGATTAATGATTACTTGATATGTTCATGGCAAAAAAAATAAAAATGCTTAGTTGATTTGTCATAATTAATAGATAACATACTGCTGAAAGAACACGGAGGAGAGGAATGTTTTGTGTGAGAGAGTTTTGCGGACAACCGTGAGCAGGATGAAAGAAGACACATTATTATGAGTTGATTAAGGTAATTTCGTCCATAATTAACTAAACTACACGGTCTACAACTACAATTACAACGGCAGACTGACATTATGGTCTTTTAATTTTGTAAGAATATTATAAAATTGGATTTGGTTAGATTTGCATTCGGCGAATATAGAGAGGGGGGACAAAGTCATGATGTAACACACTAGTGATCTGTCATATATATAACATAATGGAATATATAATGCATGCATCTGATTTAATTAAGAGATAATTAAACTTAAGTTCTTTAGAAAAATAGTTTTTAGATAGGGATCGGGGGTGTTTTAAAATTTATAAGAAAATCATTTTAATTCATAATAATTTATAAGAAAATTCTTTTAATTCATAATAAAATCATTTCTCGATTTAAAGAGTATTTTACCCTATTTGAAGAGTATTTGTCCTCCTAGAGTGTAGAGTAGGTTTTGTAGAGGCTGCATGTTAGGTTTTAACTCCAAGATTTTGGGCGGAGCCCAAAATTTTGGAGTTAAAACCTAACATAAAACCGTCAAAGAAGAAAAATAAAAGGAGTTGATTAAAAACCCTAAATCATTACGGTCTTAGTCTAAGAAAAACTCATAAAATGAACTAAACTCTAAATCTCCTTTTAATTAATTTATCAAAACAACAAAATAAATACAAACTGTATATGTAAGGCAATCATAAATGAAAAGTAAATACAAACTCTGCATGCTAGCTCTCTCTCTCATTAACCAGAAAAATAAAATTTGATTCCCTCCACCACCGTATTTAATTAGAGATTTAATAACCCATATCTCTTGTCAATATAATGTGTTGGGGCTAACCCTAAAGTTGCCACGTATCACTACCCTAGCTTTGCTCGTGGAAGAAGTCAAAAAATCAAACTCAGTCAAAAGGAACCCAAACGTCTCGATCGAGAATAAACCTTCCCGATCCAGTTGAAGCTTCCAACAATAGTTAGCCACTCAACAAATTGGGCAGGAATAAACAACCAAACAGAGAGAATCTCTTGACATCATACATAGGGGACAAATTCTGAAAAGTAATATTGCATGTCATGCTACCATTCCAGCCAGGGAATGACAAAATATGGCATGCATAAAGCTGGCAAAAGTACCAGGTTAGATAAAGTTCAAAAGGAGATCAAAAGATGCCCTACACATGGAAACCATCCATATGGGGTCATAGCAAACTCTAACCTCGTAAAGGGGTATAAATACTAAGTTATAATAGGAATAAATGCATCATCAACCCCCCACACAAAAAACTCAGATCCCAAGAGGTAACACTCTCTGTATATTCAAAGCTCAGCTTTGTTTTGTCTTTTCAATCGATTTCCTTACCAAGTTTTTGGCATTTAGGTAGTTGGTAGTCCATTTTTGTTAATTAGTTTATTGTGGTTCTTTCCCTTTGTCTTTATTTTATTTTCTTTCTTGTGTAACTTTGAATATGAACAGTGAAAAAGAAGTTGTTGCTCTTTCCTCGTTTGTTTGGAAATAAATGTTGTTTATTTACTTGTTTGACTAGTCTTTTCTTTGACTTTCAAGTTCTCTCTAGTGTTTAAAAAAGCATCTCTTTTATATTTTCGTCATTACTCTCTGGGTAAAGCCCATTTATTTCCAAGATTTAGTTTCTTGTAGTTTCCGTTTAGTTATTTTATCTCTTATTTTCGGTCTCATTTGCACGGATATGGTATGACTGTGTTTAAAACATGGTTAGATTTGTGATAAGGACTCCATAAGCTACCAACCTCACCCACACCATATTTCACTTATCTTTCATTTTAAGGTTTTTTGTTTTTATTTAAGTCAATCCGCACTAGTACTCCCTGTAGTAGTCACACTCGAGTTCAAACATAGAGTCAGACTTAGCACAAACTGAGCGAAGTCCTAGCGCGAGACTAGGCAAGAAAAGAATCACGGCCGAGAGTAATAATTTATCTTGGCCCATAATCGCTTGATTTACCTTACGTTTGTACTTTCATGGTTCCAACCGAGGCATTTGTTTTCATTCTGTCTTTTTCGGACGGTGGCACGCCCGCATTCTCTTAGCGCCATGTGGCTAGGGAACCGCTTTTAGAGCCAAAACATAATGGCCTCTAAGGACCTAATGGATATTGAAATTTTGAGATAGTTTTATTGCATTTCTAGTTCAATGGATTTTATGGACATACGAAGTAATATTACATTTGTATAGAAAAATTATGCGCGTAGATATTGTACCAATCATATACTTGTACAAGGTAACCGTGCAGTTCTCTGCCTTTCAAGGTATCTGAACCAACTAATTGTAGCTAAAACTTATCTAAAGAAAGATTTCTAGGTATCCCCTCCCAGACAACGTTTTGAGAGTCAACCGCTCCTCCTCCCAACCATTCCCCCCCCCTCCCACCTTCCCCCCTTCCTGCCAATCTCTCACTCACCTCCACCCATTTCTCCCCCCTTCTCACTCTCTGATTCTTAGGTCTCTCTCTCTGAGAGTTTGCTTCACCCACTAGTGGTGATTTTGCTACACTCTTTGGTGGTGATTTTGCTTGAGCTCTATGCTCAGATTTGGAGGTCCATCCTCCCTCTTATTTTCTCCTCAAGTTCTTGCAATCAAGCATCGGGTGGTCACTACTTCCATCATTCTCCGCTTCCCGACCTGCCTTCTTCGTCAAATCTAAGACTCCTCATTGATCTTCGACGATGATAGTTGGATCGTGGTTGTCGCAAAAGCAAATATGTCGCTATATCATCGGAAGATGTGTGCTTCGGTATGGATGTTCGCACCTTAATCTTCCTTGGCTTCTCTTGGCTTTTTAGTGCCTCTTTGGCTACTCCGGTGGTGGTGGTATTTGCTCGGTCATAATGTCACAATATCTTGGGATTTTTACGGGCTGCCTTGCTCTTTTCCACCTCACAGTGGTCTTCTTCTTCCGATCTTTGGCAGCGGCATGGTTTCTCTGGAACACTGCCTTTGCCTAGGGTTAGGACTTTTGTTAGAGTGGGCTTTTTGGTTTTATTTTTGTTTGGGCCATGCTTTGGGCCCTTTTGTAGTTGGCAGCTTGTTTCTTGTCTTCTTGGCACCTACTTGCCACGGTTTAGAAGCCTGTCTTTTTCTATTGCTTACTTTCCTTATGTATCTCTTTTCATTGTCTTGGGCCTCTTGGCTGAACTATATGATTGTACTTGTCACTTGCCTTTAGGCTTAATTTCATGGCAAAAAGAAAAAATCATATATATACTTGTACAACATTGTTTGCAATCATCACCAAAATTTGACGTGTTGTTGTGATCGACCCTCTAATTGAGATACTTACGTTTTCATCATTTTAAATTTGCGTCTTAAAGGAGCCATAATTAATTTGCTTCTGTTCCCTTCTCTCTGATCTTAATTTCTTATCTAGACTTCTCTATGGGAGCGTCTTGTATGTTTGCCTGTATTTTTTTATTACTTTTGATCTCCTAAACCCAGATTCTAATCGAGACTACTGTAGCAGCCAGTTTGCTACGCCAGCTAACTTGCATGTGAACACTTTGACGTTCTTGTTTATATGCTTTCTTATCTTTGATTTGAACCCACTACAAACCAGCTGGCCATGGGAAGGTTTTGGAATTGGCGAAAGAGAGTCGATTACGTAGAATCTTTGATTTAGAAAGTTCAACTTAGTTAGCTCCAATTGTTTCCTATTAGCTGGGATTTCGTGGAGAATTGGTAAACATATATGTTAGAGGACAAACAACAAGACATTAATTAAAATTTGGATGCGTTACGCGTATGTAAAACTACGCATGCACATAAATATGAGTGTGCTTTCGTTTTCCTGAATAATGTCTTTTATTTTTCTTACCAAAAAATTAACATGTCTTTTTTTTCTTTAAATTTAGAGCAGGGGGTGGAGTTTGAATTCGTGACCTTTCCTAAAATTGAGGAGAGAAATATAATAGTAGACTAACAGTTAGTTGGCCAAATAAATGTTGAAATTGAATTAATTTTACAACCTTTACAATTATAGATATATGTAAAACTATTGTCTAGATCTAATGATATTAGGTCCGTTGACTTTAAATACAAAATTACAATATTTTTTTATTTTAACTACCAAAATATCTATGTCATTTCACTTTAGATACTAAATTTCAATTTTGGTGCCAACTTTAAAAAATATAGTTATACACTTATACCGAACTATGACTATCTAACAGTCATAACTTTTTTATTGATTTATTATTTTTTCAATATTTGCAAGACTTAAACTTTAACTTTTAGTCTTTGGGTGAGATGACTTCATCTCTCAAGCCTAAATAAAAAACATTAAACCCTTATAAATTTTGAATTTTTATGAATTTGAAACAGTCACAATTGTAACTGTTCGAGAGTCACAACTATATAGCAAATTAATATGTGACCTAATCCAAAATGTCTTGTTCTAGGTTAATACATAAACTAAAAAAAATTAGTGTCTTGTTGCTTTGCTGAAAAACTATTGATATTTGGTATTTAATCTAAATTTTCTAATGATATTTTTTGTGTTGATTTTATTCTTATATTTTAATTATATTATTCTAACCTTTTATATGATCGATCTACTAACTAATTATTGGTTTAATGATATTTTTCCAGTTAAAGAAGTGATAAGTTTGAATCTCCATTCTTCTATATAGGTCCATTCAGGTATGGACGTTCACACCTGACGCTGAGCGTTCGGCGCTGGTTTGTCAACATTTATGTTATTGCTTGCAGATGTAGTTTGTAAATGCGGGTTGCATCTGCAAGTGCCGAACGTTGTGCAAATACTTTATCCAACACTCGGTGGACAGTTTAATTGAGCTACAACAAAGGAGTAAAATTTCATTTTTTAGGGGTATGAAAATTCCAACACCATACCAAATTAATTTGGAAAAATTTCGCCGAAATTTTCGATGTAGAGACCGGAGAGAGAGATGAGAGGCAGAGACCGGAGGGAAAGGGGAAGTAGAGCACCGTCGCCAGAGGGAGAGAAGAGATCGGAGAGGGAGCTGCAGAGGCGCGGCGTCGTCAGAGGGAGAGAAGAGATTCAAGGAGGGAAATGAGGAAGAGAAGGAGATCGGGGGAGGGAGAAGGAAGAGAGAGATTATGAAGGGAGGAGAAAAATTGTAAGTGAAGGGAGAAGAAAAGAAAAACTGAAGAAAAAAAAAAAGATGAAGACCACTGGAAGAAGACAAAGACCACTGGAAGGTCACGAGGAAAAAAGAGAAAAAGGAAAGAAAAAAAAAGAAGAGAAAAGAAGGGAAAAGAAAAAAAATGAAAGAAAAAAAAAAAGAGAAAAGAAAAAAAAAGGAAAGAGAAAAAAAAAATCAGGGTCGATTGAGATTTGGTGTCTTTAGGCAATTGGAAATAAATAAAAAATTTGGGATTTTATTTGGGGTTTGATTTGGCCATTTTGGTGTTTCGTTTAGTTGTAAACATAAATTATGAAAAAGAAATTGATCCCTTCATCATGAAGTTTCATTCCCTTAATATTTTGTTTTCCAATTTCGAGAATTTGTGAAATTGAAATTTTAGGTAAACCACTATCGCCGCTGCTGCCATCAAGTTTGTTCTATTTTAATCAAATTCGGCTCAATTTAACTATCGAAGACCATTTCCAAGTCCTTTTGAATAAGTTTGCTACTTTCCATTACCACATTGGTGATTTATTTATGTAATTTCATTAAGTAATTATTAATAGTGAGGTATTTTTTTAAAAGTATTATCTTAAGCGCGCATTATATTCATCACATATCACATGAAACCTACTATATAATTTGGTTTTTTCAATGTAGTAGATAATATATTAAATAAACATATAGTAAAGTTTCATTCAAAATTTTCGTATTATAATAGCAATTTCTATCTAATTTTTGTCGAAATTTAAAAATCTTCGAAATTTCCTTGAAACCCGAAATTTTATTTCTTGGTTACAACTTAATTTCTGGAGAGGCTAGAGTTTGAGTTAAATTTCTTTCTTATTTTAGATTTCTAATTAAAACACCAAAAAATTTATTATAGGTACGTGGTTTATCTTAATTTACTATTGATATTAGGGATTAATGTCATTTTTGTCCCTAAACTATTACATTTGTATCTGTTTGGTCCCCAGACTTTTAATTTAAAAAATTAAGGTCGACTCTGACTTTTTTAATTTTGCCAATTAAGGGTATTCCATCAATTTACACATTTTTTATCCAAATTTTCGTTTGCATAGTATCATATGCCAATCACGTATGGTCCTTTTTTAGGACAAAATAGTCTCTTTCATTTAAATCTTACCCTTTTTCCCTCTCCTTCATTTCTCACAAAATTTAGATGAAAAATGTGTAAATTGACGGAATAACTTCAATTAGAAAAATTAAAAAAGTCATATTCTTAATTTTTCAAATTAGAAGTGTGGAGACCAAAATAATATTAATCCCTTACTTTATATATTAATTTTGAATCGGATGTTCTCTAATTTCTAATTTCTAACTTTAGAGAAATCATATTATTGCCAATACGAGGAAGATACATGCATTGTCTCACCCCGCATGCGTATCTGAATAATCAAAGACAAAAGACTCCATATGGATATCAAACGAATGTACGGAACTCAAAGGAGATCAGTTTCTTGTGGGATCATCACCTTACTATCTGCAATTTAATGAACAACCCCTTGTGTTCTGAATTTGTGCAACTTGCTAGAAACCAATAAATCAACTCCGTGAAAAGATGCATTGAATTGTTTGATGCATGTCGACCGACTTGGGAATTCAAGGACTTACTTCTCCCTTTCCCATCAATTTTTACTGACTATATACGGGGTAACGGGGCTAATGTTTTCTTGACAGATAATTTATCTACCATATATATATAATAATATTAATTGTTGAATTATGAATTTACGATACATTAAATTAAGAATCAACTTCCCCAAAAAGAAAAATTAAGAATCAACTTAATTAATTATTTAAATTCATAATCTAACAACACCTACAATATTATGATTATGTTGCGCATGCCTAACCATCCGATGAGAATTTATGTTCGTATATATATTATATATATATATATTGGCATAGATCGACCTGCTTTGCCTTGGCTTTAAGAAGCAAAGTTCCTTTCACCTGCAGAAACTGTAAAGAAAAGTTGCACCACTTTCTTGATTTTTATTTTTGTCATGACACTTTCTTGATTTGAAAATTCAAAGACCGGTTGTGCAATGAAAAGTTGCACCACTTTATTGCAAACTTCACATAAAAAATGAACATGCACTCATGCATTACTGATGCAGTACATTATACAAAACCTGTGCATGGCTTTATTTTCCATACAAATCTTAGCAATATCAGTGCTCATTGCAAAAGAAAGATATAGAATTGCTGTTTGTACGTATGATGACAACATAATAAGCTCGATGGAGTGTGAACACCAATGGATTAATGCGTATATATCAGATTAGATTAATCATGACATCAATTTCATCAATATTCACTGATCAAAAACATGACATGTTACATCGGCATGGTACAATTTTCCTATACATGTGCAAAAATATAGAAAATATCACATCAGCTTCGTCCTTACACGCATATCTAAGGGCCTCGGCCTTTTGACATATGGCCTATACGGGTTTGTCTGACTCTCTTTGGACAAGAACACAATTGAGCATCTGGTCAATTTTTTACAACCTCTATTCAAACTTGTCATAATCTGCTCTGGAGGTGCTATATAATAGCTGATTTTGGCTAAAAGCCTAAAAGAATTGTTATATGGGTTATTTCATAGTACCGAACGAATATTGATACAGAGATTTTAATTAATCTACTCACGTGCACGGTGCACTTTTTCCAATTGACAAAAGTCACAAAAGTGTTACAAATCTATCACTTTGTACTCTCACACACCTCTTAAGAAAATAGTAAGTCCGGCCAGTACATTAGAATGACACTTTATTACGATATATATCTTAATAAAAATTGAACTGTAACGATATTAAACAATATGTACTATACTGATTAATTTGATTAGATTTGTTAATCAATGTAGATTTTCAATTATGTTTCTATATTTTGTCTAATATTCACGATATTCAACATTGTATAAGCGACATCAAGAAAGTTAAATTGCAACAAAAACATTAATTTCGCGATGAAAACAATAACTAAAATATGACATAACCTTGATAAGTATACCATTTGTCTTGCAATTTTCTTTCCAATGTTGTTTCTGTTAAGAGTAGTATTCCATACGGGAAATAAAGTTTAATCTTTTTCACGTATTATTAATTGATTATGAGTTTTGAATACTCTAATTTTTACTTGGTATCCAACTGTAAATAATGTCAATATGTTTGGTTCAAGTCATGCCATATTGTAAAAAGATATATTGAAAATAAAATCTCACATTGAAGAAGTAAATTTATTTTGAACAGAAGGCTCTAATTTAATTTGATATTCGAACTCTTAGAAATTCTAGAAATTTTAGGTGATTGTGACCCGTAAATGGTATTAATTGATAGAAGTAGATCAAGGAGATTGAAATCCACTTATAATGGTAAAAAAAAAAAAGGTTCCAAGTTGGCCTTCTTAATCATATATTCATTATTCATTTCGATTATCATCTTAATGATGCTGGTACTTTGCATCTAGAGAAGACTACAAGCTCTCTTTTTTTGGATGATGAGAAAACTACAATATTTAAGATATGCAGATAGAGAGATTTATAAATAAAAATAGCATGCAAATTGAAGTAGTTTATGGCGCACCGAATTCAATGCTTAAGAAGAGAAGATCGAGACTGGAGAGGATGGATTATGGAATAGAAATCTTTACTACCTGCACCGAACACTATTAGATGGTCTCACACCAATTCTTTGGGACCACTCTCATAAAATTTTTTTTCTTTTTCATGTGGGGAGGAATTTTAAACTTGACCTCATTCGACAAACAAAGCAAAAAAAATATTACTAGATCAATAATGAGTTGATCACTACTTTTCAATTTTGCATAAGCTGTAAGCTTAAGCAGGTAACTTATATTTTAACTTGGTACGTACTGCCATGTACGAACTATTTTAGGGAAGAGGAGGGACGGAATTGGCTCTCTCATGCACTTCAAACTATTTTTTTAATGTGAATATTTCTTTTTATCTAAGGGAAGGGGAGTTAAACCTACAACCTTTTTTAATATTGGGAAAAAAAATATTGTTATACCAATAGCTACTAACTTGTTGGTTCTAATCGGGATATCATTCATTGCTAGTTGAGTGACACCAATATATCATAGTAGACTAATAGGAGTTGGAAATTGGATGGAATATCAAACACCACACCCATTACATATATACACAATAGGCAGCGGGATTTCAATTTTTTGTTCATCTATGACTCCAAGAGAGAAATTAAAACACTAAATGATAAAAATTTCCACTGTGAAAGATCTTATTATAAAACCATTTAAAGTGCTAAATGTTAAAAATGTCCGCTTAATTTTTTAACCATGATAAGCCAGCCAACGTTTTAAACTAAGTTGCATGATTGTGAGAGGTCGAACGCTTGGCCCCTTGTCACGCTTAGTGGCTCTCTGTTTTTTTTATTGGACGATTGAAAATGTTCAATTGTAACATATAAAATTAGGTTGAATGTGATTCCAAATTATTATACTTATGTGTTTTGTGTTGTGTTATTCATTTTGACACACATAAGTAACCAAAAAACATAAAATGTTGATATAAATATCAATTTTATACGATTTTAATGTTAAACTGTACAGCTTAATTAGGTCGTAACGAAACTGTTCAACAATTTTACAAAAAAGTAACACATACCAAGCGCTTAGCTCATTAATTTGGACCGCTTGTAATGTTATTCCGTATGTGGACCATTTTGTCCATAGACTAGGCTTAAAAACCCCAAATTAAAAAGGGATTTTGATTGTTATAAATGATTTCTTATTCCCCCGTATCCCTGTGATTACCATCAGCTTTTGAAATGACCTCCAGGCCTGAAACATTCACCAACTACACTGACCAATTCACTGGGCTTAATATTTCGCCAACCTATTATAGGCTTTATAGCCCAACAAGTTTTTCAATTATATCATGTGGCCCAAAAAACCTTTTACCTATTCAACCGAAAACTAGGCCCCAACATATTTACCCAAATGGAGGCTTTTGAGGACAAATATTAGCATGAGGGTAGCGATTGGTATATAAACATGTCATCTTGGTACCAGAGGGATTAGAACTTTAGTAAATTATGGTGTGTTTTGATGGAGGAAAAAAACTTGAAATTTAAACAAAACTCAGCATTTAAGAAATTACATGCTTTTAATTTTTTTATTTGGGTTTATAAATATATAATTTTGTAAATTCTATGTAGAAAAAAATTTGGAATTTGAAAGTTGTAAATTCTAATTTTAAATTCCACATAAATTGATATCATTTTCAAAATTTTAATTTTTACCAAACAAAAGTAAGTCATGTCCACCCATCATTGCCATTGCCACTACCACCACCATTGCCAACGTCACCACCATTGACACCATCGCCTCCACCGCCATTATCACAACTACCACACCAATGTCGCCGCCACCACCACCGCCACCACCATCACCATCACCATCACCATCACCATCACCATCACCATCACCATCACCATCACCATCACTGGTGTCGCCACCACTACCACCACCACCACCACCACCACCATCACCATCACTGGTGTCGCCACCACTACCACCACCACCACCACCACCACCATCACTATCACTGATGTTGCCACCACTACCACTACCATCACCACCACCACCACCATCACCATCACCATCACCGTCACCACCACCACCGCCGCCGTCGCCGTAGCCCACACCATCACCACCATTGTCGCCGCCGCCTCTACGTACCATCACCTCTACTGTTGTCGCCGTCGCCGCCAACACCCCAATTTTTGATGCCACCATTTCTCCCACCGCCCGTGGGCCATCAACCCTACCACCATCGTCAACTCACTACAAACATCATTTTTATTGTTGCTACCATCACCATCACTCTTTTTAATTGAAGCATCAAAAAATAAAACCACTATAAATTCCGTATTTAAATTCTATTATATTTACATGTTATCCAAACAAAATAATTTACATATTCTAGAATTTTAAATCAAATTGTTTTAGGGAGGGTGTCCCCAACTCAAATTTTAAGGGATTTTAAAATCCATAGAATTTATCAAAATTCAAGGGAATTGGCTGAAATTCTCATGAAATTTGTTATGTGTAAAAAATGCATCAAAATTCTTTACTTAATGAAATCCATTAGTTTTTTAGAACACCTGTGTTGATGCTGAAAAATGGTAGAGCAGTCAACGTCGAGTCGAATCACGTAGGCACATTGACCCACCACTGAGTGGATGACACGTCGAAGTGGAGCAGGAACGGGTAGCTGGGTCCGACTGGTGAGTAATGAGAGAGAATGATATCCAAAGCACCCTGCGCAAATACACAAAAGTGAGCGGGAAGGACACCGGTGTGGTGCCGGCCACAGCTCCTCCGACGCTCAAGTCAGTGTTTAGAGAGATCTGAGAGCAGAGAGAGTGAATAGTATAATAATGATTGAATTCCCTTTTGTGACAAGAAGGTACCTCTTTTATAGTACCTTTGGAAAAGTGTCAACCAATCCGGTGACGACACGTGGCCTTTGTGGTGACTCGCACTGTAGGAGCGCCACGTGTCACCGGTCTCGAGGATCCGAGTGAGTTGACACGGGTCGGGGGCCCAGGAGGCTTGAGCTTGGGAGGCCGGGGCCTAGGGGGCCGGAGCCTATGATGCCGGAGCCTAGTAGGTCAGGGGCTAGGAGTCCAGGAAGGACTTAGTCTTTTGGGCTTAGGCCCAAACAATACGATGTTAAGCCTTGTGTGGCTTGTCGTTATGCCCAGATGATTAATCATACGAACAAAAGTCCCCCAAGTTTCCGAGCAAAAGATACTTCTTGGTTGGAAACTTTGTACACAAAAAAGTCCGACCAGAACGACAAGTAAACACATAGTTGTTCCTGCTTAAGCTATTGTCTAGAAGTCCCCCAAATTCCTTAGCAAGAAAAGCGGTACGGCAGGAAAGCTTGGGGGTTACATATGAACGATCCCTTTTTTTTTTTTTTTAAATTTCTGATCACCCTGTATTCCGAGCAGTAGACACTTGATGTAATCCCAGTACACCTCGTTCGATTTTAATGGTGGGATGTTGCCTTCTATAAAGAAGATTGTAGAATTACAGTGTATAGCTCAGATATAAAAGACCCACCCTAAGTCTCACACTGGGGTACTGTAGACATATTTTGGAGAGATAGTGGTTATTGGTTTAAACCCAAAAGAAAAGGGACTGCTGTGCGTGGAAAGGAACAGAAAAGAAAAAAAGGGTGGGAGAGCCCAAAGAGGAGAGTGCTCGGGTCGGGTGGAGTAGGGCTCGGATCAGACTGAGGGGAGGTGGCTGGTAGCTCGGGTTGAAGGGGTAGGAGTCGGGTCGGAGAGGGAGGGGTCGGGCCGGAAGAAGTGGGGAGCGGATCTTGCTCGGGGTGCTGCAAGGCGCGGGTCGGAGGCTCGGGTCGGGGCTCAGAGGTACTGCACAAGGGGTGCTCGGGTCGGGCTTTCTTGGCGAGAAGGCTCTGTTCGGGTCAGAACACAGGTTGCTCTGCTCGGATCGGCTGGGGTGTGAGTCCTCGCTCGGGTCGCCAGCACGGAAGGGAGGAGTGGTGCCTGAGCTGCGCGCGGCTCGGAGTGGAGGTGGAGGCTTCGGTTGGTGACGCGGCTCGGAGTGGAGGTGGAGGCTTCGGTTGGTGACGCGGCGCGGAGCAGGAGAGGCATTGGCTGCTCAGCTCGGGTTGTGCAGGTGTGGGTGGCTGCTCGGGCCGGAGTTGTGCTGCACAGAGAGTGGGCTTGGGCCGGAGGTGTTGCTGCATGGAGGGTGGGCTCGGGCCGGAGGTGTTGCTGCTCGGATCGGCGCAGGGGGTGGTGGGTTGCTCGGCTCGGAGCACTTGGTGCAGCGCGGTGGGCTCGGCTCGAGGTGGCTGTCGCGTGAAGGGGGTGCGGCTCGGGCTCGGGTGCACAGGTGGGCGGACAAGCAAGAGGCTCGGGCTCGGCGCGAGGAGTGCGCAATGGGTGCATCAGGCTGGAGGTGGTGGTGCACGGGCCGGAGGAGTTGGGCTGCGCGGAGGGTGGCTGAGTGGGCTCGGGCCGCTTGATTGTCACACTTTGAGGTAGGTAATTCAAATAAAAATTTTTCTACCCACTTGATATATTGATTTTGCTTGTGAAAATTGAGAACTTTGAGAAGTTGTGGTCGTCCAGCCTGAGGCGGACCTTAGAATTCTGTTTGTGAATGTTGTGGATAATGTGAGTAAGGGCAGGTGGAGGTACAACTGGGTATGAGCCGTGCCGAGCATTGGGTAGGCAGCATGCCTTCATTTTTGGACTTTGTAACTTATTGGGTGTTGTGTTCTTGGTCAGGTACTGAAGAGACAAGATAAGTGGGTCGGAACCCGTCTGAGCCGTTGGAGCCGCGGAACACAGGTGAAGGCTTGAGTTTTTATTGCTTGTCTGCTTTGAATTGATATAGTGAATATTGGCTTGGATAAATGAATGGTGGCTAAGCATGTGAAAATGTGATAGGGTGAATGTTCCCAAATTGGGGGTAGAATAGCACATATGGGGGGGGTGGGAAACCAGTATTGATCTGATATGTCCATGGTGTTGTCTTGGATGGGCAGGTGCGCTGAGGTCGGACATTCTATGGCTTCCTCAGATGAGAATAGTTCTATGGATGAAGGGGAGTCTGATCGGGCGTCCACAAGTGATAGGACACCGATGAGGCCCAATATGCCTCGACCCCGGATGGGGTGTGGAAACATGGGGTGGGCAAAGTGCTCAAGACCGTCCAGGAGAGCTTGTCCATGGTGATGGGAAGTGAGGGAAAAGGCACTGGTAGTGAGGACAGTGATGATGGAGAGACGCCCACCAGTTGTCGTGATGTGGGTAGGCACATTGTGCCTAAGACATACTGGTCCGTGGATGGGTTTTGTGAGAACAGGATGAAGGAGGAGGACCTTGAAAAATTGAGGGTGGAGTTCCACATTCCCGATTATATCCATCTGAGCCTCCCGGGAGAGGGTGATGTCTTGAGTGACCCGCCGGAGGGGCATATTTTGTGTTTTGCTAAGAGTTTCTACCATGGGTTTAGACTTCCTCTCCACCCTTATTTCCAGTACATGTTGAGGAAGTTAGGAATTGCACCAGCTCAGCTGACGCCCAATAGTTGGAGAACATTAATTGGGCTGTATGTTTTATTCCGAGATGAGGGGTATGATGCCCCGAATATGGCTCAATTCTCAAACTTGTTTGAGATTAAGTCGAGCCCCAAGTTGCGAGGGTGGATGTACTGCTCGCAGTTGGCAAACGGCCAGTTCACTGATGGTACGACTCGCCAAATACAGGTGGGCCACCCGGACGCTCATAAGGAATGGAAGAAAAAATGGTTTTTCGCGAGTGGAGCCTGTGAATTCGGCCTGAGTGAGAGGATGACCACGTATAGAGTGCCGACGAATTTCCACATAATAGGTTGCCTGGCTGAGCCGATGCATTGGTCTATGTACACTTGGATTATTAGCTGATGTTATGCTTGTACTAATAAGAGTCTGTTGTTGTTTGATTTTGCAGGGGGTGAGTGGGAGAGGCTTCCATTGTCGGAGGATAGCGCGGAAGAGGTGCGAAGGGTGCTTAGCTGACCTGCCCGAAAGTTGAGTGCTGCCTACCTCTTGTCTCCTGAAAAGTTGGCCAAGTACGGCTTCGGAGTTCCAGGTGAGCTTCTGTACTTCCCCTCGTGGAGTATTAGTTGATGAGATAATAATTTGTGCTCATTGAATTTTTTGTTGTGTTTCAGTGAAAATGGCCAATACGAAGAAAACAAGTAGACCGGTTGGTCATGCCCCGCCTGCTCAGAGGAGGATGATGATGGGGGTGCTGTTGGCCGGGGGTAGCTTGTCCCAGGGGAATACAAGTAGAGGTGCATCGGTGCCCGGGGGTATGAGGCATAGTGGGTCTACCAACACCCAGGTTCCGAAGGCGGCTTCTCCCGGGAGGAAGAGGAAAACGGGATCAGATGCGGCCGAGCCCGGGAGAGAGGGCAAGAGGACAGCCACTGCGTCTGATCCGGTCCCAGAGGAGGATCGTCTGGTACAGCAGGCAGTGACAGACTTTGGAGGATCCCTGAAAAAGGGAAGGGATGACCGGGTGATTGGCGATGGTGTTGAGCCACTATCTGTTTTGCAGCGGGCCTTTTCTGAGCAGTCCCAGGTAAGGGAAAGTGGTATATGTTGATGAGATGTCCAAAGTTTAAACTTTATAGCTTGTGATAACACCTTCGTGGCATTCGACATGGCAGACACTGTTCTTTACTTATCAGGCACATGTTAGTGTCCTGGCCACGGTGGAGAAGATGAAGGACGAGATGTCGAGCTTCGTGGTGTGAAAGGACAGGGCGCTCTCAGCCGAGGAGAAGGTCGGTACCCTGGTTGCCCAGAACCAGGCGTTGCAAGCCGAGCTGCTGCAGGCCAGGAAGAAGGCAGACCAGGCTAGGCAGGAGTTGGAGCAGAGTGGGCAGGAGCTGAGCCAAGCCAAGCAAGAGTTGGACAATGAGTACAACAGCGGTTATTCCATAGGCTTTGGCGATTGCAAATTGGAGCTCGAGGAGATGTGCCCTGACTTTGACTGGGACCGCGTGCGTGGTCTGCTAGGGGCTGGTAACGAAGTGCCTGGCAACGTCCCGGAGGAAGGTACCCAAAAGGTAGAGCATGAGGACGGAGCATCCACAGGTGGGGAGCGTGATATGGGAGAGGATCCCAAATAGGCATCTGTTGCACTTATGGCCCGGGGGCAGGGGTGGGCGGACCATTGCCCTATTTTGGTTTGAGTTGTATGGTCGGGTCGGATGTGGCCCGTGCCAACTTGCAAACTCTTTTGATTATTAAATTTTGTACTTATTGTTATTTGGATGATTTGGAGGGTGTCCGACCCGTTATGGGGTAGGATGCCCTTCTATTGAATACATGGTATTGCAGAATTTTCTCGAATGCATGGTACTTAGTTTCCCTTGGATGCATGAAATTGATTCTCCCGTGAATGCATGGTACTTAGTTTCCCTTGAATGCATTTGCCATAGCCACGCCCTGAATGCATGGTACTTGGCTTCCCTTGAATGCATGGGGTGGATATGGGCAGGGTCGGATGTCTGATGGCCCGGGGGTTCATTAAGCCAATTAACACTTTGAATAAAAATGAAGAAAAACGTGTCCGTGGTAGGACTTCCGTGAATGCATGGTACTTAGTTTCCCTTGAATGCATTTGCCATAGCCGCACCCTGAATGCATGGTACTTAGCTTCCCTTGAATACATGGGGCGGATATGAGCAGGGTCGGATGTCTGATGGCCCGGGGGTCCATACAGCCAATTAACACTGAATAAAAATGAAGAAAAACGTGTCCGTGGTAGGACTTGTATTTATTGAAAGTGATAACATAGATAAAATTGGAAAAAAGTCCCCGGGGGTACAACATTTGTCTACTTGTAAAAGTAGCGGAGGTGCTCGGCGTGCCAAGGGTGGCCGAGTTCCTTGCCGGTTGTGGCGCGGAGCCTGTATGAGCCTGTGCGGATGACTTCAATGATTTCATACGGTCCTTCCCAATTAGGTTTCAGAGCACCCGTTTTGGCCAAGGTAGTGCTGCGCAAGACCCAGTCTCCCACTCGGAAGTGGCGAGGCTTAACTTTAGAATTGTAGTATCGAGTGGCCCGTTGCTGGTAGGCGTACTTGTGTAGCTCAGCCTGGGCCCGATGCTCCTCAGCTAAGTCGAGACTGAGGGCGAGCTGGTCAGCATTGTGCTCAGGCTGAAATGTGTCGAGGCGGTAAGAGGCAAGCCCGACCTCAACTGGGATAACGGCTTCAGAAGCAAAGGCCAAAGAAAAGGGGGTTTCCCCGGTCGAGGATCGACAAGTCGTCCGGTAGGACCATAAGACTTCGGGTAGGAGGTCAGGCCACTTTCCCTTCTTTGCATCAAGCTTGGTCTTCAAGGTATGTTTAATGGTCTTGTTAACTGCTGCCTCGACCTGCCCGTTGGCCTGAGGATGACCAGGAGAGGCAAAGAAAACCTTGATGTTGAAGGCGAAGCAAAATGACTTGAACTCTTTGTTGTCGAACTGCTTGCCATTTTCAGTGATAAAGGCATAAGGGAGACCAAAGCGGCAAATTATGTTGTTCCATACAAAGCTCTTGATGGTCTGGCTGGTTGCCTTTGCCAAGGGCTCGGCCTCTGCCCACTTAGTGAAGTAGTCCACTGTGACGACTGCCATTTTGACCTTGCCCTTCCCCTCAGTCATTGACTTAGGCGATGGAGATCACCTCCGGAGAGATCCCAGGCATGTCATCATAGGACCAGGCAAAGACTTCAGCATTGGCACGAAGGAAGTTGATAAGTTCGTCTCGGAGAGCAATACTGAGCTGGGTGCCGACCCGTACCTTACGGTCCGGGTAGGCAGGTGAAATGAGAACTTCTTCCACATGATCGTCATCTGGTTGGGCGATAGCTCGGAAAGATGAATCACGAGGATCTTCGGGAGGATCCGGGGTAGGGCAAGTCAGGGAGACAGAAACAGCCATAGAGGGCTTGGCCTCTTTCTTCTTCTTGACGGAAGTCGTATAGCAGGACCTGGCTGATACCTGGTTGCCTTTGACTACCCCCGTGCCACATGGGGTCGGGAACTTGATCAAAAGCAAGTGAGTGGAGATCATAACCTTCAGTTGGTTAAGGGCTGGTCGTCCCAGGATGACGTTGTACGTTGTGGGCAGTCGACCACCAAAAACTGAGTGGTTGTGGTAGCGGACGAAGGATACCTCCTAAGGGTGAGTGGAAGGTAGATCCCGCCAAGAGGGGTGACCATATCGCCCGAAAAGCTAAGTAAAGGAGCGACCGACCGGTTAAGCCTCTCCTGGTCAATCCCAAGAGCTGTGAAGGCAGGGGCGAAGAGGATGTTGACGGAGCTACCACAATCGATGAGGATCCGAGCCAAATCGAAATTAGCGATGGTGGCCTCAATGACTAAAGGGTCGTCGTGTGGAAAGATTAAACCACGTTCCTCTTCCTCAGCAAAAGAAATGGGCGACCACCCGAGCTTAGGAGTCTTTTTGCCACGGTGGAGGTCTACACCTATAACGCCGGAGCATTGTTGAGCACTTCGGACGTATTCCTTCCTAGCCCTGTTGGAGTTGCCAGCGAGGGTCGGGCCCCCACAGATGGTATTGACCCGCCCCCGTCGTTGTCCTTCGGTCTTGGCCTTCTCGGTGGCCTCCTTGTCTATAAAGCCATCCAACTTTCCTTACTATACCAAAGTTTCTATTGCCTCCTTAAAGGCTCTGCATGCCTCGGTGTCATGGCCATGGTCATTATAATAAAGGCAAAAGAAGTTCTTGTTGGCTCGGTACCGTGTTTGTGGTGGGCGGGGTGGGAGCTTGGGAAGTATGTCCTTGATCTGAGGATACAATTCTGTATAAGTAACAGTGAGAATTGTATAGACTTTGAACCTGGAGGTGTAGGATGTCTGATAAGTTTCCTCCCTTCGTTGTCCTCCACCTCTACCATCACCAGGTTGTTTCTTGGTGAACTTATTGAACTTTTTCCCGGACCCCCCATACTGGTTACCCGAGTAGGGCTTGGGCTGGGGTGGCACTATGATGGTCTGGTCGGTACTTGGGCGATCCATGGTGGGCGGCTTCTTTCCATATGTTTTGAATTCAGCTGTAGCATAGGCAATGGCCTCTTGCATGAGTTCTTTGTAGGTGCGCGGATTGCGGCGGTTGAGTTCAAACAAGAAGTCCCCCTCTAGGAGAGCACCCTTGAAAGCGGCGAAGGCTACCTTCTAATCACAGTCGCGACACCGAGATCGCTCCAGCTGAAATCGGGTGATATATTCCCGAAGGGATTCCCTGCTGCCCTGGCGGACCCGAGTCAGGTCATCCGTGGTGTAAATCTTGTCGGTCTGTATGATATACTGGTCCAGGAAAAGCTCTCGGAGCTCGTTGAAACAATCAACCAAGCCCGGGGGAAGTTGGTAGAACCAGTCCCTTGCACTGCCAGAGAGGGTGGAAGGGAAAATTCGACACTTCGTAATGTCATCAGCACCTTTAGATTCCAGAGCAGATCGGAAACTCATGAGGTGGTCATATGGGTCTTCCTTCCCTGTGTATGGAGTGATTTTGGGAGGTCGGACGTCGCCAACCGGAGGAGTGGATAGGATGCGAGCTGTGAAAGGTCCAGGCAGCTCCCTTGTTTCTAAAGATGGGTGCCCACCTCGACTTCCCCCCTCCACTCTTCTCAGGCGCTCACTGATGTCCATGAGAAGTCGTTGGAGCTGGTCTGGTGGAAGAGAGCCGCTGTTACCGGAGTCAGCGACTTGTTCACTTGTGAAAGCTAGTGTCATCTTCTGCGCGGCGCCCAACCGAGAAGACCTGCTCTTCTCCCCGTCGTCGCTTGTGACGAGGAGCCTGCTCTTCCTCCAAGTCTTGGGGACGTGGGTTGGATTCGCCCCTGTTCGTCCGCTGCTCTTCTCGCCAGGAGCGGTTGTCGTCGAGCAGATGACGACAGTCCCGATATATGTGGAACTATTCAGAGCGGGTAGAATGCTCGCCAGATCGAGCCCGGCTGACCGGGTGGACAAGTCTCTTTTGGAAACCTGGGGGTGGGTGGCTACCTTCCCTGCGTTCAGCTGACGCGAAACATTTTGGTCCCTTCAGGGGGGGGGGTTATTCCTCTCACCACTCCGGAGAGTGGTGTGTTCGTCCCTGTCGTGGGGGTTCCTCCTCTCACCCCTCCGGGGAGTGGTATGTTCTTCCCTGTCGCGGAGGAGTCGCTCATACAGCTGTGTTGTACCCTTTTGGAGGTCGAGCTGTTCCTGGGTTCGTTGGAGCTGAGCCTCCAATCGTTGGATGTATGTCTCCTGATCAGATTCGGCAGTCTTCTTGCCTCGCTTGTCACCCAGCGGGGTGTTGTCGACTTGGTCGAGGATAGGGCCTCCGTCAGACATTGTGGGGGTCGGAAGCTCGGAAGCTCGGAAGCTAGGAAGCTCGGAAGGTTTTTGTACCTCAACTGAGGGTAGAGAATTCAATGGGGAAAAGTTGTAACTTTCCCACAGACGGCGCCAAACTGTTGATGCTGAAAAATGGTAGAACAGTCAACGTCGAGTCGAACCACGTAGGCACGTTGACCCACCACTGAGTGGATGACACGTCGAAGTGGAGCAGGAACGGGTAGCTGGGTCCGACTGGTGAGTAATGAGAGAGAATGATATCCAAAGCACCCTGCGCAAGTACACAAAAGTGAGCGGGAAGGACACTGGTGTGGTGCCGGCAAAAGCTCCTCCGACGCTCAATTCAGTGTTCAGAGAGATCTGAGAGCTGAGTGAGTGAATAGTATAATAATGATTGAATTCCCTTTTGTGACAAGAAGGTACCTCTTTTATAGTACCTTTGGAAGAGTGTCAACCAATCCGGTGACGACACGTGTCTTTTGTGGTGACTCGCACTGTAGGAGCGCCACGTGTCACCGGTCTCGAGGATCCGAGTGAGTTGACACGGGTCGGGGGCCTAGGAGGCTTGAGCTTAGGAGGCCGGAGCCTGAGAGGCCGGGGCCTAGGGGGCCGGAGCCTATGAGGCCGGAGCCTAGTAGGTCAGGGGCTAGGAGTACAGGAAGAACTTAGTCTTTTGGGCTTAGGCCTAAACAGTACGATGTTAAGTCTTGTGTGGCTTGTCGTTATGCCCAGATGATTAATCATACGAACAACCTGAAATTCATTAGAATCCATTAAAATCTGAGTTTGAGGCACCTTGATTCTTTTGGAATCTATTAAAATCTGAGTTGGGGACACCTAAATTTCATTGGACTTTTAAAATCTAATGAAATCTAAGTTGGAGACACCCCCCTTAAATTCCTTCATTTATAAATTATTTAGTAATTTCGAACTACTTCATCCAAACGCACTATTAAGGAACCTTCTTCAAACTCATATTTCTTCAATTAAAATTTAGGCAAATTTTTTTCCAAGTGTTAACCCTTTTGACTGAATACCAATTAAGTAAATTTCCATTTGAGTCATGATGAGTCAGCCTAACAATTTTTTAGATGGCCAAAATGCCCTTAAGCCTTCATAACTAACATTAAACACACGTTGATTTTTGTATTTGGAGAAAAACATTTATCCTTCTTATATCTTTGTTATTGATTGTTGTTGTAATCAATTTTGAACATTTTTTTGAATTTCAATAATGAAATTTAGATTTCAGTCACCATATATTGTATGCTATTCTCCATATATTATGCTTATTTTCTTATACATAATTTACGTACATCAAATGCTTATATATAATTTACTTACATCAAATGCTTATACATATATTTTTTTAATATTATTTTTCAGTTACATGAATTGCACATAGGTAATTTACTTGTAATAGAAATGATAATTTTAGATGCACAATAATGATGATTTAAATAATATGCTAAAAATAGAAATTTTAATTGAATGTTGTTGGGTATTAAATGTTTTGTGAGAATGACAAATGTTGTAAATATATAACAATATATGATATACAAATATCCTATGTGGTATCTGCAATTTAATAATGGGCATAATCTATTAATCTATGATCAATGGGTAAAGTCTTATAAAATATAAATTATGAGGGTCTTTATCTAAATAACACTTAAAACTTTCATTTAATGAAACATCTATCTTTATCTCACTCATCACATGTTAAGTTACGTATTAAGGGTTATTTATTTGATTACATGTTCAGGGATTCAGATTTGAGTACCTTAAATGGCTAATTAAATGAGCCCATCACGACAGAGAATAGAGAGTTGAGATGGTAAACTCTATCATGGGCTCATTTGAATGGCCATAAGTACAAGGTTGGTACTCAAATTTGAGTATTTAAGCATTGTCCTTGAATATATACACTCGTTCTGAATTTTCTTTTATTCACATTGATCATAAGATCTTAATAATATGAAGAGATAATTAGGTTTGGGTTCTTTAAAAAAATAGTTTTTAGATGGAGAACAAGAGTGTTTTAAAATTTATAAAAAAAAATTTTAATTCATAATAAGGTCTTTTAATTTATAAGAAATTTTTTTTTTAATTCATAATAAAGTTCTTTTAATTTATAAGAAATTTTTTTTAATTGATAATATAGTCTTCCCCCGATTTGAAGGGTATTTCCCCTCCTATGGTGTAGAGTGGGTTTTGTAGAAAATGTATATTAACATAAAGCCATTAAAGAAGAAAAATAAAAAAACTTGATTAAAAATTCTAAATCATTACCGGTCTTAGTCTAAGAAAGACTTATAAAATAAATTGGACTATAAATCTCTTTAATATGAATTCACACAAGTATTGATAACACTCCTATATTACATGATGTCTTTTATTTAAGAAAGAACGTTATTCATCATTTATTTATAAAAAAGAAAAAGAAAAAAAAAAAAAAAGACCACCCCACCCCTCACCAGAGTGGGGTAGGTTGATATGATGTTTTTATTTTTTTATTGGGTAAATTTCAATTCAATACCCCAAGTTTGCTTCAAATTTCAATTTGGTACCTCATATTTAAAATCTTGCAATGTCATACCTTATCTTTTCAATTTATTGTAATGTTATACCTCTGTCAGTATGACTGTTAAGAAATCTCTTAAATGTTGCGTGACACTCTCACAATGATAACTGGATATTACATGGTCTTATAACATGCCACGTCATGTTACGTGGCATAAAAATAATTAAAAATTTAGAAACATGTCGAGTAATTATTAATTTTTTTCTTTCAATTTTTAGATTTTAAATTATAGGTTAATTACAGTTATATACCTTAATTATACACCATTTTTCCATTTGGTACCTCTGGTTCAAAAACTTTTATTCGGGTACCTCAACTTCAATATTTTGTCAACTTAGTACCTCTGTTAGTCTGACCGTTATCTGCATACGTGGCGCTGACGTGGCATAAGCGGACCCCACTATTAAATATTGACTTGACATTTAAAAACCAAAATTAATAAAACTTTGAAAATGATATAAAATATTAAAAAATAATTGAATTTAAGAAAAAAAAAAAAAAAAAAAAGCCTATAAAATCAGAAACCCAGCATCCCTACCGCCTCCCCCGCACAGCCACCCAACCTACCCACCTCCCTCCCCCACTCTGGCCACCGGTCGAGAATCTCCTCCCTCCGCCTCCCCTGCATAGCCACCCAACTGGTGCCTCTCTCACCGACCATCGCCCTCCCCCCTGCGTTTGGATGCCCAAAAAATGCAAAAACAAAGATGTGGTTGCGTTTTGGTGGGGCCTAGGGAGGGGGGAGGTGGGTGCAACTAGGTTTGGGGGAAGGTGGGTGCAACGGGTTAGGGGGCAGGAAGGTGCGACGGGGGTTCGGGAAGTGCTGGGTAGGGGCGACTGGGACTAAGGAAAGGGGAGGAGGATGCGACGGGTTGGGTGACGAGGAAAGGCTACGTGAGGCTCGGCTAGGTAAAGAGGTGGGGCTGGGGAGGGAGGTGGGTGGGGGCGAAGGGGGCTGAGCAGGAAGGAAGGGGTGCGACTGGGTTTAGGGGGAACAGAGGTTGGAGGGAGGAGGGTACGACGAGGGCCGGGGTCGGGGCTAGGGGTTAAGAAAGACGCAGGGGGGAGGGTGGTAGTCAGTGAGAAAGGCAACAGTTGGGTGGTTGTGCAGGGGAGGCGGAGGTGATGCTGGGTTCTGGGCTTCCTTTTTCTTTTTTCTTTTTTCTTTTTCAATTTAATTATTTAAGTTTTATATATTATATTATTTTAAAGGTTTATTAGTTGTTATTAATTTTGGTTTACGTAGCTATTTTTAAATGCTAAGTTAATATTTAATGGTGGCATCCGCGTATGCCACGTCAGTGTCACGTATGCAGATAATGGTTTTCCTAACGGTCAGACTAACGGAGATACTAAGTTAACGAAATATTGAAGTTGAAGTACCCGAATGAAAGTTTTTGAACCAGAGGTACCAAGTGGAAAAGTGGTGTATAATTGAGGTATATAATTGTAATTAACCCTTAAATTATTTTTTATGCCACGTGGCATGACATATCATGTTGTCAGACCACCACGTGGCATCCAGTCAGCATTGTGGGAGTGTTATGTAAGTGTCACATCAGTATTTAATAGATCTCTTAACAGTCATACTGATGGAGGTATGACATTGCAACAAATTGGAAAAATGAGGTATGTTATTGTAAGATTTTAAACATAATGTACTAAATTGAAATTTGAAGCAAACTTGAGGTACTGAACTGAAATTAACCCTTTTTTATTTTACTAAAGCTAAAACAAGATTTTTTGAACAAAAACAATTGGTTTATTGAGTAATTGAAAAATATGAATAGTAGGCCCACATAATTTAAGAAGGCCCTGACCGTTTCAGTCATCATATATGAAAGAGTAATGCTTGTAGGGACTTTTTCGACTAACCATATGAGCTGAACTATATGAAGTGTCAATTGATTTGTTAATTTTAATTGCAGTATTAATGGAGATAGCATATACAGATCATTGACATCTCATATGGTCCGGCGGCTCCGGCCTATATGATCACTTGTGAAGGTTCCAACAGCATTATTTATATGAAAAGCCAAAATCAACTCTAGGAATGATGTTGAGGACGAAACTCTTTAGCTATGGCAGAACAAAGCTGGTACATGAAGTGTGAGAGCTTGCAAAACTCGTGGTAGGAAATTTACTTTCATACCTGTAGGGTTAGAATTCAACTATCACCTTCCACTCTCCCAGAATTTAGAAAAAGAAAAAAAAAAATGCTGGTTTCATGAAGCTAATCAAATACAAACATGTATTCTGTAGATATGGTGGTGGAACCACCTCTCCTTTACTCCTTTCCAAAGTTTTATTTCTACCTTTTTAAGTATGCCTTTTTAACCTTCTCTCCTTTCTTCATCCAGCCAATTACAAAGGGGTAATGTAATCTCCAAGCAAAGTCACCTTTTGTACAACTACTACGTGTGAGCTTTTTTGGTACCCTTTTCATTTTTTGTCACTCTCTAACATTGTTCTTTTCTTCCTCTATTATTTTAATGGGGTTTGTTTTGTTTTGACTATGGACAAGGTTTAACAGTATACTAGTTAATTTAACGAGAAAGGCAATCCCTATGATCTTTGTGCTTGTTTACAAAGTTTAATTTGGTATAAAAATTGAGTGATGTGGAAGGAACAACTAAGATTCCCCCAGGTGGGGTTTTGGGGGTTTGGATAATCTCTCATTCTTTATTGGGGTTTCTCTTCTGTTGCTGATGGATTCTATATTTTTGCTTTCTGGGTGCTTTTGAAGCCAGCATTCTTCATGGAACTTGTTCTTAGCAAATGGGTATGCGCATTTCTACTGTCCTCTTGGCTCATCTTCTCTGGAGTATACTCAGGTGAACTCCGATGCTTCAATTTCTTGAATTCTTTGGTTCTTTCTTAAAAATGCTCAATCTCGATAGATATCAATAAGCAAAACTGATTAGTGTTTGCTTTTAAAAATGTTATATGTTTTATTTGTTGAGCCAAGTGGAGGGATTACATGGGGACTCTAAAGTGAGAGGAGTGAACTTGGGAGGGTGGTTGGTTGTCGAAGGTTGGATTAAGCCTTCACTTTTTGATGGCATTCCCAATGTAGACATGCTGGTGAGCTTCTTTCCAGATTTTTTTTTCAGAATTTCTGCAATTTTTTTTTTTTCTGATTTTTCATAATTGTTTCAACTGATCCATTCACGAATATCGAAATGTAGGATGGAACACAGGTACAATTAAGGTCAGTGACCTTGGAGAAGTATGTCTCTGCAGAGAATGGGGGAGGGATGAATGTCTCAGTTGATAGAGATGTTGCATCTTCATGGGAAACCTTTAGGGTAAGATGCCTGATCAAATAGTTTTTTTTTAATTTGGTCGAAAGCCTGATCAAATAGTTCATTCCTATAATTTCTACTGGTTTTTAAATTTTTTTTCTTTGAGTTGAAATTCTATTGGTTGTTAACTTATAAATGGATCTTAGTCTTGTCTAGTTAAAAGAATCCGTTGAGCCCTTAATCTGCTGATCTCTCTAACATTTCCCTTGCAGTTTCAAATAGTTGAAAGAATTGATGGGTAAGTGGAAAATAATTTATCAAGAAATTTTCTTTCGTCTCAATCCCCTTTTCAGAAATCTGAACTGATTATTAGGTAAAGGGGCAACTGACCAATCAAAAGAGCTAACAACACCTTTCCTAACTTGGCAGAGTTTGCTAGATAATGGAGTTTTAGCATAAGATGATACTTTTGCTATATCAAAGACCTTATGTTAGCCCTTTACAGATATTAGACTTCTCTGTGTTAATAGTTTGAGAATTTTTGAGTAGTTAATGAAAATAATATTATCTTCATTGGATATTTTATTTATTTTATTTATTAGAAAGGTATACTTAAAATAGTTTTATTTCCTCTATTTTTCCTTTCTGGTTTCTTTAATCCAACGAGGGGAAATTAATTATATATATTATAAGAATATGCTTGTTCAGAAATTGGACTCTAGAAAACGGAGGTCCCCATTTTATTTGGTTCATGCTTATGCTATGTATTTTCTGTTTTCCTGCAGTTGTGGAGAGTTTCTGAATCTGAATTTCAATTTTGCGCCTCACAAGGCCAGTTTTTAACATGTGATGGTGACGGTTGCTCTGTATCTGCAACTGCAGAATCACCTTCAACATTAGGAACATTTTATATTGAAAGAAATAACAATGGCAGAGTTCACATCAAAACAATGAGTGGCACGTATTTTCAGGTTTGATTTTTGAGTTCACATCAAAACAAGGAATATATGTTGCAGACTGAAGGTGACTTGTTTCCACAAAATTTTCAAGTGTTTGGCTTGCATGAAATTTCCAGATTAATTTTCTGATACTGTACCAACTGTAGAAAATCTCAGAAAATATTTCTCCAGTTGGTTTTCTGTGAAACAAGTGAAGCCATAAATTATGCAGTTGTAGTTCACAATACCCATATTAGTGTTAAAATTTATGAAGCTTTGAAGGATTTTCCCACAATGTGATCACCGAAAGGAAGGCAATTAGGATAAGTTCTCTACTTAGCCCTTAAAATATTGATGTCACCACTTAGCATGGGGCTGACTCTTTCCATATTGATTTTGCTAAGGATCTATTGACATGGAATCTAAGAATCTAATAATAAAACATTATCACCTGCAGGCTACAATGGCAAATCAGCTCACGGCTGACTATCCAGGGAAGCCAGGATGGGATGATAATGCAGCCACATTTGAAATGACCATTGTTGCTAATAACTTGCATGGAGATTACCAGCTTGCAAATGGATATGGACAGAATAAGGCCAAAGAGATTCTTAAGGTAACTCTGTGTTACGTCCTAGCTACCACTGAAATGGGTGTATTTACACCCTCTGTATTATTAATTTGATAATCATATGAATGGTATGTCTATAGATGTCAGAATGGAAAATGCATAAAACTTTGAAATTCAGAAAAGGGGAAACAATTAGAACATTTTGCTTTCTATTTGACTGATTCTATGAGTATTAGTATGGCAGAGGGATGTTATTTATTCCAAATTTTACTGCAATATGGGCATTAGAAAAGATAATTCTTACATTTTTAGTAATTGACCCTTGCAATTTAAGTACCTATTTATTCATCATCTGTGCATACTCGACATCTGACTTTGGCCCTGTCATCTACTTGTGCATACTCGAGTTTCTTTTTTTATTATAATTGTGGATATTGTCTTCATTGGTCAATGCCAAAAGATTATATGTTCTCTTGTGCAAATTTAAATAAATCAAACATTATACTTGCTAAATGAGAACAGATTCTTACAGTGTTTCTTCTGTTTGTCTATTTGATATTTTCACCTTTTTAAACTGTAGAGACATAGAAACAGTTTCATCACTATGGGAGATTTCAATTTTCTGTATAGACATGGAATTAATACGGTGAGGATTCCTGTTGGCTGGTGGATTGCTTATGATCCTGATCCTCCTGCGCCATTTATTGGTGGAACTTTGGAAGCTCTAGATAATGCATTCTCTTGGGCACAGTAAGGTCTTTCTTTCACCTAATTCTGTTTAGACTATTAATACATTATACTTCACAATCAGTTCTGATGTCATACATTAGAACTGTGCTGCAGAGCCTATAATATTAGGTGCATAATTGACCTTCATGCGGCTCCTGGCTCCCAGAACGGAATGGAACATAGTGCTAGTAGAGATGGTTCAACTGACTGGCCTAATTCAGATAACATTTCACAAACATTGCATGTTATAGATTTTCTAGTTTCCAGGTATGTTGTCGATGTATTTTTGAATTGCTAAATACGGACCTTGTTACAGAGTTACACACTTGCATATGCCTTTGAATCTTATCTAATAGATAAATTATTATAGCTTGTGGGAAGCATGCAAAACTTTTTTGCATGCATCAAAACATACTTCTTTCATTTGCAGGTATGCAAGGCATCCTGCTTTGCTGGGAATTGAGCTTCTAAATGAACCATCTGCAGCTATGGTTCCATTGGATATTTTAGTTTCATATTACAAACAAGGCTATCAAACTGTTCGGAAATACTCATCAACGGCTTATGTAATAATTTGCCAAAGAATTGGAAATGCAGATCCATTGGAACTTTATCAGGCTAACATAGGCACACATAATATAGTGGTGGATTTGCATTATTACAATCTTTTTGACACTTTCTTTGTGAATATGAGCGCTGTGGATAATATACAATTCATATACAAGAGCAGGGAAGCTCAACTGCAAGCCCTTAACAGCGCAAATGGTCCACTGGTTTTTATAGGTAATGCAAGATCCCCTTTTTCCCTTAAACTAAAAACTTATTTACTTCAAGGTCTTATATTCAGGTTATAATGTGGAATGTGAGCCTAATTGAAATAAGAATCAAAATGAAACTTTATGTTCACAGGAAAAGGTCAAAAGTTCTTGTTTGCTCTTTCAAGTAGTATAAGTTCTAACAGATGAAAAGTGATTTCTTTTCAGGAGAGTGGGTGAATGAGTGGAATGTGACAAGTGGGTCTCAGACAGATTATCAAGACTTTGGGAGGGTCCAGTTAGAGGTTTACAGTGCTGCTTCCTTTGGTTGGGCTTACTGGACACTGAAAAATGACAGACCGCACTGGGATTTTGAATGGAACATTAGGAACCATTATCTCCAATTGGGTAATTTTCTAGACTTATCTATTCTTTGTTATTAACAATATAAATGCAGACACACACCTAAAGGGTACTGAATTCAGTCTCTGATTACATGAACCATTTTGGTGACAGAAAACTATATATATTTATGCAGGTAATTCTCCAAATAAACGGAGTGTTACCGGTTTAGTGCTGCTTGGATTGGCATGTGTCGTTCTATCTGCATCATATCCTGTAACAAACCACATCTGAGATGTATCATCATTCAGCAATGGAGAGGAATATCTAAATGCAGATTTTCTTGCTTCTTTTCTGCTCAACCATCAGAGTCATATTGTTTTGCAAATTTGCAAAGTCCAATAAAATTGTTGAAGTAGAGTATCTACAGAAAATGTCATTGGTCCTGTAAGAACTATGAGGTTACATGTATTACACCCTTTCTCAATGATAAATGGCAAAATTTTCTTCCTAATTTCTCTGTGCTCACACTATATTGTGCTAACATGAATGTCATCTGAACTCATTTTCTTCGTTAAAGCCATCTTTTATAAACCAAAATGTAGAGTCTCTTTACCACCTGGCCGACAAAAAGATATCCTATAAAAAGCACCACTAAAAACCCAAAGTACGATAGTGGAAGGTGGACAAATCCCATGACTTCCCCAATTGGTGTGAACGGAATTGCAATTCCAATGGCAGAAATCAAAACTGTAGAACAGAGCACAGGCCATGAGGCAAACTCCTGAATGAAGGGGATTTTCTCTGTCCGGATCAAGTGGATAATGATAGTCTGCATGAGAAGTCCTTCAATGAACCAGGCAGAATGGAAGAACATAATATCTTTCACAGTATCAGCCTTATAATAGAACCAAAGGAACAGAAGTGTGGTTACATCAAAGAGAGTGCACACAGGCCCATTCCACAAAATGAACATGGGTAAGCCTTTCCTCGACCATTTTTGTGGGACTTTTACATAATCTTCTTCCATTTTATCCCATGGGATTGCAATCTGGCCCACACTATACAAGAAGTTCTGTGTAAGAAGCTGCCTTGGAGTCAATGGCTCATACTTGAGGAACAAGGTTGCTATGAGAATTGAGAGAACGCTTCCTAGATTGGCAATAACTGACATTTTTATGTACTTCATTGTGTTCCCAAAAGTGAGTCGACCATGCTCAACTCCAGAAATGAGGACATTGAGGTCTTTCTCCAGTAAGATAATGTCAGCGAAGTCTTTTGCAACTGATGCTCCTGAATCAACTGATATACCAACATTAGCTGCATCCAGTGCAAGCGAGTCATTTACTCCATCTCCCAAAAAGCCAACAGTGTGGTTACCAACTGTCTGCAAGGACTGCACAACTCGGAGTTTCTGTGTTGGGGTGAGTCGAGCTAGTACTGTTGCTCTTTTAACGGTCTCGTGAAAGAAATCCTGGTCGAGTAGCTCAAGCTCTGGCCCTGTTACTACGTCTGTGGTTCTGATACCAACTTCCTTACACACTCTTATAGATAGGGAGAGTGAGTCACCTGTTAATACTTTTGCTTTCACTCCCTTCTCAGCCAACCGCCACAGAGCTTGCTTTGCTGAGTCCTTGGGTGGGTCAAAGAATGTTATGAGGCCAAGGAAAACCATGTCTGATTCAGAAGTGTCATCATTGTCCTTGCGTTCATAACTTGTTTGCTGCATCTCAACAAAAATTTTTAATGTTAGCAAATAATAAGGTAGCAGAACTCTTTCTTTTTGGTGTGCTATTCTCACATTCCTATTCTAGTTCATGAATCCCAAGGTCAAGGACTTTCATATGGGAATTATTAATCCACACAAATTGTATATTAGACTGGCATGGGTAAGAAATAGTTTCAAATTCAGTAATAGAAATTCTTACCAAAAATTAGGAAACATGCAAACTTCTGTAAAAAATAAATAGATACACTTGAATTCATTAAATACAAGAGAGCAAGAAAGGAATGCAGACACACCGTTTCCAGCCTCTTTATCGCTACTCCTATAACTCTTAGTCCCTCATTGCTTATTTCTTCAGTCATATTTATAATCCTTTGATAGTGTTCTGGAGAGAAAGTTATAGTTGTGCCCCTGTCAACCTCCTCGATAAAAGAACAAACTTTCATTACTTCTTCCAGAGCTCCTTTTGTCACCATGACTCTATCAGAAATGTAATGGTTTCTTTCTTCTGCTTCTCTTTCCATGATAATAGATACTCTTCTTCTAATGAAATCAAAAGGAATCTCATCTATTTTTCTCCACTTTGATGGCTGGAACCTGTAGCCATTTGTATATACATGTGCCAAAATTGCATCGTCCAGGGGATACTTCTGATCGGTCTTGAAATAGGAGTTAAGAAAAGCAAACTGTAAAACCTTTTCTTTAGGTATCCCCCAGCTGTCAAGATGATTAACCATTATAGCACGGTTCATGGTGAGTGTACCAGTCTTGTCAATGCATAAGATGTCCCTGTAGTAAATGGAAGTCGAAGTTACAAACTTAGATGACAAGAAATTTGAGAAAAAGATGAAATCATCTAGACTTAAATAAAGGTTAATGCAAGAGTACATCTTCTTCCTAGTTTAGAGTCTGACATCACATGTTTTTCACTTCAAGCTTATGAAGTAACTTAAAGCATTGCTGATAAAACCAAGTTCTGAGCAGTATGTCCTCATTGAATTCTCTGAAGTTTTCTATGATTGTAGGCAATGTTAATATGCGAGAGTAATGCAGGACAGAACAATGCAACACTTAACTACTTTATAGTTTTTGCTTAAAATTGAGATCAAGCATTGTTCAATATATAAAATTTGTCAAGTTCTCAATTATATCTTACCATGCAACATATAAAAAATTATAGGATTGAGAGCCACATTTCATGGGTGATTCAGTTTAGCATTATATAATCAGTGTCAGTTTGGCACCCCCCCATCATCCAGAAAAAAATCAAATTAGACTCAACACATGACTAATATAATCAAATGAAGCAGTTTTGTATACTTAATCTGCTGGAGAAATTGTGTTTTGACACAGTGCATACAAGAGAGTTCATGCATGTAAAGGCCTTGCCTTCTATGTAAACTTACACTTTCAAGATGACTATACCCGTTCCAAAATCCAAAATCCATCCAATTATCATCTTTTCAGCCAGCCACTAGTTTTTGGTGACATATATGTCCATATAATTAAACAATCAGTATATTATAAAATATACTCACATAGACCCCATGTCTCGTATGGCAGTTAAGCTTTTGACTATGCATCTGTCTTGGGCCATAGAAAGTGCTCCTTTTGCAAGACTTGTGTTAACAATGAGGGGAAGCATTTGAGGAGTGAGTGCACTTGCTACCGAGACTCCAAAAAGGATGCTCTCAGTCAGATTATGAGATGTAATGTAGTCAGCTATAACTATGATAGTGACTACTACTAGCATAACGGCAACCAGCACGTAAGATATGCGGCGGACACCATTCTCAAAGTCATTTGGTGGTTTCTTCTTCCCAATGTTTGAAAACATGGTGCTCATGTATGTCTTAGATCCAGTGGAAACCACTAGACCAGCTCCACCACCAGATACTACATTTGTCCCCTGAATTATTTACAAAATATCAGGAAATGCCATAATTGTTCAGTAACATGCAATACTTTACAAAATTATATTAAGTGGAATATGTTGGTGTTTATTCCTACTAAATAATGAAATTTATCAAAAAGATCCCATTAATATAGGTGCTATTGGCGGTTACAATTTTTAAATCCCAAAGTTTTCAACTTGCAAGGTTCAAGCTCTGATGTTATGTGTATGGAATTGATACTTTCCAGCATAATTAGAACAATGACAGGTACTATTATACCTACCATGAAGCAAATATTTCTTAAATCTAGCAATGGTGTGCTTTGATCTTCCTTGATATCAGCTGTTTTTTCAGTTGTCCAGGACTCTCCTGTTAATGAGGACTGACTGTTCAAGAAGCATGGAGTGGTCATGTAATCTAATATTTGATGTACAGAAAGGAAGAATGACATAAAAGAACTCTGAAATTCTCATTATAAGACGGCAAGCTTTACAGGTACTATACCTTACAACAAGGTGTTTCGAAGATAGTAGCCTCACATCTCCAGGAAAAAGGTCTCCAGGTTCGAAAATGACAATGTCACCAGGAACAACATCTCTTTGATCAATTTGTACTACTAATTCTGTCTGAACAACTCTACCTGCACATCTTTGAACTTTGACTGGGCACCTTACAAATTCTGAAAGTTTCATGGCCGCTTTTGAACTGCCATATTCCTGTAAGGAACATGGAAGACTAGTCTGAGTCATATGCTTAATATAAAAAGATATGGCACCCATTTGATTGAACAAATTAAGCAAGGTATACCTGATAGAATCGGAGGGAGACACTTATGAAAACCAAAACAAGCATGATACATCCATTTGGGCTGTCGCTGGTTAGGTACGAGATTACAGACAAGACGATCAATATAATATTAAAAGGATGAAAGAAAGCATTGCAAAAAATATGCCACCAGCTCGGAAAAGAATAATCAACAGGAACATTTGGGCCATTTTCCCTCAATCTCCTTTCAGCTTCAGTAAAGCTCAAGCCTGCAGAGAAGCAAAAGTCCATAGCTTTTATAAGATTGCGAGGAGCTACAATATATTGTCCCCAGAACCATACCGAGAGTCTTCCCAATTCCCATTTCATTGAATTTCTTTTAACTTTGCCTAGCCTTTTGCGAGGAAATGAAATAAGTTAATAGTCAAATTCAAGAGGAATTTCCTTTATCTTGGCATTTCATCAAACATTTAAAATGCTACTAACTCCTCCATATTATTTCGGATCTCCAAATCTCAGTCATTTTCATGATTCGAAACAACCTTATAATACCTTGAGTCATTTTGTTTTTCAAAAGACACTTGCATCTATTAGGAAAGCAAATCTCATTGCTCCCATTTCCGATGACTTTGATTATAGAAAGAACAGAGAAATTAAGGTGAGTGATTAAGAAATAAGAACACTAACCCCTCTCTGTGGATCGAACATATTCGAAAACCAAATCCTTGTCGGATTGCGCCAAGGCGTATAACCAAGAGTAGAGCTTCTCCTCTGCCTCTGTCCTTGACCCCCCATCAATTTTTCCTGCACATTCCAACGAAACAACACAACCCCACATCAGAAACAGCTCCAAGAAGCAAACCATGAATTCACATACACATAAAACAAGAACAAAAAACAAAACAGATATAACACACCTCCACACGTAAGCCTGCGCAAGAATCGAAAGACCGAATTGGGGGCGCCATCTTTCTGGGTTTCGGGTTTGTCTACGAGGTTTTGGCGAATGGGGTTGTAGTAAGGAAGCCTGGTGTGGTTATTTGCAGTGAAAATGTTGGGGATTTTGAACCTGCCCATTTTCGCAAATGTAGCAGTAGCAGTTGGGAATGATAGAGAGACATAATATGTATCACTGGCGATAAGTGAGAAGAAGAGAAAGTTGGCATTTTTTATTGGAGGGTTTGTTTGCTTGAAATTAAAGATTGGAGCTTTGAAGAGAAGGTAAGAGGATAAACAAATTAATTTGTTTTTTCTTAATTATTTCTCGTTTGGAATTTGGGGTGAGTTTGAGCTTCTTTGCTGCATTGCTTCTGTGGACTGTGGGTTTGGTTGCTGTTTCTCTCTCTAGGACTTTCTCTCTCTAACTTCAACTACCAGACTTCAGTCTTCAGGTGACGACGGTTAGGTTGGTAATTAAATAAGTTGCTGAGTTGCTGATCCTCTGTAAGTCATCGCCAGTTGTCAGGACTTGTTTGGCTGTAGAATTCAACTATCAGGTGGTAACACTCATGAGTCATGACCATAAGGCCCATAAGTCCATAACCCACTAAATCCAGAGATACGTATATTTATCATATTTTTATATCATTTTACGTATCATTATTTTATTAGACAAAATTTTTTTTTTTTTTAATGTCCAATGCATGAATGTCATGTACATTGCAATATAAGATGGTATGAAATTATGATATAAAAATGTGGGATGTCTAGCACTACTGTTTTTAAAGCAGTAGTGCTAGACATCCCACATTTTTATATCATATTATGTGGCAATTTACATGTCATTTATACATTGAACACTAAAATAAAATACTTCATTATTTCGGATAATTTGATAATTTAATTCGTGCTATAAAATTGAGGAAAACAGAATGAAAAGAACACAAAAGCGATTAGTAAGTAGGTTACATCAAATACAAACTCTTTACAATATAAGACAACTATGAAAGACCATCCACTACCATGCCCATAATAAAATGATTTTATTAAAATCATATGATGGTGAATCATGAGGAGCAAATCAAGGATCATGTCCATTAATTGGAACCCAAACGCTGAGAGTTAATAAAAAGACCGATTGATATTGTTCTCAACATTCTTAAAAAATCACTTGGAACATAAATTAAGATGATACCCTCAATGTGAACAAATTTCTTTTTGTAAATTTTTTTGTTTTTTGCTCTAATAGAAAAATGAAAGAAAAGAACAAAGATAAAGAATGAGGACGAAAACTATGCAGGCCGGCCTTCTATAATTTCTTCATACGGAGGGAGCTTCCGTCAGGGGGTCATCCTTCAAATAATATAAGAGATATTTCGTAGAATTTATTTCATATCATATTTTAACGATTTAAGTTATTTATTTTTTAGGTTTCTATTAAAATATCATATTTACAAAAAATAAAAAATTATTAAGATATCTAATTTTGATCAAATAAATTGACGAATATAATATTTTCAACAAACACTTAAAATGATGAATGTTTAACCAAACAATTAAATAGTTTTCAATTTATTCAATTTTTTTATTAAAGCACAATATGAAACGAGTCCCATCGAATTAGATCCTTAACATAAACTCCTATATATATATATATATAAGCTTTCTATATTCATATATAAAATCTTTCTCAAGGCTTGACGAAGAATGGACAATGGTTTTTTTTTTTTTTTCATTTTTGGCATAGTTAAACATTTCTCAGGTATAGAATTAGATTATAAATTCTAATTATCAGTTTATATAGCACCTATATTTGGATTACGTAATTATTTTATCTTGGAGATTACATGATTGGCCAAACACAATTGGAGTAATCTACACATATACACTGATTTAGGCTTAGTTTGGAATTGCTGTGAGAAAAAACAGTTGTGAACTAAAGTAGTTGTAAAATAAAGTCAGCTGTGAAATAAAACAGTTGAGTATTTGGTAAATTATATTTTTAAAAGTGCTGTGAGTACAAAAAGTAGTATGAAGTTGTTTGGTAAATTGTAATGTAAAACTGCTGTAACTATTTATAATCACTAAAATAAGAGTATTATAGGTAAAATAAAATTTTTATTGTTGCTGTGATTCATTGCAGATTTTAAAAGCACCTACAAATTTGCTTTTTATTTTTGCTGTGAGAAGTTGAGAATTGTGGAGCAAGACATTTTTTTATTTTTTTACGAAATATCAAAACTGTTGTAAGTGATTAAAAATTATCATTCACAATAATTTTTGAATACTCCACAACAATTGTGATAAGACATGCATTGTGATGCGGTGGCAGTGTGGCATCCTCTGATTAAGTATTGGAATGAGACATGCATTAATTGTGATAAGCTGAGATGAGACCTTTTCTTAATTTCAGTAACATTAATTAAAGAGAAAGAGTTGATTGACATTCTGCTTATCAATGCTGAGAGGTTGGTTTTTACTTTTTAGTGTTGTTTCTTTTCTCTGGGCCTATTCCTTTTTTTTTTTTTTTTTACATCTACATGTTGATTCCTTTTGAAGTAATTGAACTGAAGGATGACCCTCTTCATCTAACAGGGAGCTCTCATCTGCATTCGTCTCATTTACATCTGATTCGGAAACGATTTTATATGAAATTTTTTTTATTAATTTTATATAAGAAGCTTGTCCGAACGAGATCATATAATTAAATTTTGTAGGCATGAAAAACTTCTTATAAAGGATTAAATATGAATAATCCAGTGTGAATGTGAAACATCACTCATTATTCTTGTTCCTTACTTTTTTTCTCGGTGAATATTGGGTTAGCAAAAATAAAAACTGCTTGGGCCTTAGGGGTTTACATCTTTGTATTCGTTAGTCTTTTTTATGGCCCACTACTTTAGAGCTGCTATATTTTCCTATGGGGCTTGGTATTGATAAAGTTGACTTCATAGTCCAACCCTTCGTCTCAAAGATTGTCATTGTTTCATTTGTACAGAAAAACAAAATTGTTATTGTTTCTAAACTCTTGGAATGTTGCTTATATTACAAGTTGATATTGAATCTAATTAATTTGAAGTTTCTCTTCCTTTTTGAACGCCATTTACTGGAGTATTTTAATAGAGTTATTTACACTTACATACTTTGAAATTTATCGTCTTTTCACATATACTTTTTGGGGTTTCAAAAATTATACATCTAATGAGGTTTCAAAACTATTACACATAAACTCTTGTAGTGAGACGAAAAATGATGAGAATATATGCAAAAATGCATGCTAAGAGGGTGTAATTGCCTAATAAGATTACTCAAGGTATAAGGTTCAACCTCAATACAAATATCTTTTTTTAATTTATTTATTGTTTTCTCTTACAAGGAGTTATATGCAACAGTTTTGAAACCTCAAGAGAGTGTATATGTAATTTTTAAAACATCAGGGAGTGTATGTAAAAAAATAATAAACCTCAGAGATGCAAGTATAAATAACTCATATTTTAATTTCTTAAGACAAAAATTATATATATGTCATATATATATGAAAAAAGAAAAAAAAAATTATTTATCATAAGTTTATACATTTTATTTGTTTATCTCTCTTATCATATAACAATCACGTAATGAAAAAAATAAAAATAATAAATATATAAGCTCGTTAAAAATTTTACTGTGGAAATATACATAAATAGTTGAACCACTTTTGTCATGAGCAGAGACAGCAGTACAATATGAAAAACCCCCCGTGTCCAGTTTGTAATGCAACGACACAAGGAATCAGCAACAGCTCATGCAACTACATACCCATTTGAGAAATTGCATGCCCCACACCAACACCAACACCAACACTTACATATAATACCAAAAGGTAAGGTCATATCTCTCTCCCTCCCCACCGTGCCAAGGGGTACAAAAATAGCAATATAAAGCAATCTGTTTTCGACCCAAATATATTTTGGTGGTGGTCCATATTTTGGACCAAAAAAAAAACAAAACATTTGCCATGCTTTTCACTTTAAATCAAACCCAGTGATCAAGAAGAAAACACACTTTAAACTTAAACCAAGAACTTGTTGATTTCTTATCCAAAATTTAACAACAACAAAAAACCATGAAGTTCTGGTTGGTGACGTAACCGTTGGTCTCTTATGTCAACCTTAATGGGCGCCTTCAATTTTTAATAAATTATACTTAAGAAGATTATTCAACATCTCCACACACCATTAAAAAGAAGGTGATAAGCAGAGAAATTAAAAAGCTTTCTTGCTACACATTCTCTTCCAACTTCTCACAAATAATATCTTCGATCTTTTGTTTCTTAAGTATGAGGCATAATGGACATATGTAATTAATTAACACGCCTCAAAAGTACTTAATTATTTATACACCAAATACATGTTAAAGTACTAATACATAGAACCCTTAAAATTAAATTGGTACCCCCATAACAAAGCCCTGCTACTCAAAGCAGAGCTCAAAAAAAATCATGGCCGGGTTTAATTTGCTTGCAATATTTAAGCAAAATACATATATACCATGGCCACCACCAAGCTCTAATATGAACCAAAAAAAAAAAAATCAATCATGGTCATCTCGATCGATATAGGAAAATACTAAGCTCCTGGCCAATACTCTCATCTGGGTCAATCAAATGGAAGGACTCGGAATTTGGTGAACCACAAACCCTCTCAAAATTGGCTCTGAGGTACATAATCTCATCATCATGATCATAATTAAGTTCCTTACTAATATTAATCCCACTGATAATCCCAGCACCCACCACAACTGAACCCATCAGCCTCAGTGCTTCCAAGTCATGCTTTGAAGGCCTGCGCTTCACTGCATACCCAACTTTTCTACTGTTGCAGTACATGGTCCATAGTGGGGTGGACAAAAGGGATGATGATGATGATGAGTTACTAGAATTACTATTATGCCCTCGAGCAGTACTAGATGCCTCAAGCGCTATTCTAAGGCACCCTCCTTGCATTTCTCTGGCCAGAACTGTTGTGGGCAAGGCCAGTTCCATGAGAAGAATTGGGTTGGACTTGGAGGTTGTTTGGATACAGAAGCTCACTTTTCCTCTCCGGTATCCGAATATGGTGCCGGTTATCATATTATGGGGATAAGAGTAGCTTTTGCTGATGTAATTTTGTTGTTTGCTTTGCTGGTGATGACCATGATCATGATCATCTTCTATGAAGGTGCGATTGCAGGTTGGGATGAGGAGTTCGATAAGAGAGCGAAGAAGCCGCCATGACCGGACTTGTTTCTGGCAGTCCACGGCGGTGACACCGGTGGTTATGGTGGTGGGGGTGGTGGCGGCACCAATTCTTGGGTAGGTAGCCATGGCTGGCTGGCGCTTAATTGCTCTTTTGGGAAGGATGTGAAAGCAAAGCTTATTGGGAAGTTGAAGGAGGGTGTGTAGGGTTTATATAGTGAAGCAAGTTTTCTTGTCCTTGCACTATATATTTTATTTATCTTAAATTTATATACCACAATTTCATATATTTTTTGTGTTAACTTAAATGACATTCATACATTAAACACTAAAAAATAAAAAATAAAAAAAAACTAAAAAAAATTATATTCAATAAAATAATAACAAGTGAGATGGTATAAAAATGTGATAAATATAATATTATTCATATTTTATTGTGCAGGTGTGTGTCCTCATTCAGCTAACAAATAAACAAAATACTTTATTTACACACTAATTAAATTATTTTCTTATATTTTTATTTGTGAAAGATGGTTCGTAATTCAAATGAATCAAATCTCTTCTAATATTAGGAATAGAAAAAAAAAATACAGCTAAACTAATAATTAGTTTATTATAATTTAATTTATCAAATTTTATTCATATATATATAATGTTTTGTTTATTTTTATGGTTACAGAATTTCATTAAATTTGATTCATTAAGACAATGTTTTACTATTCATATTATAACACATATTCATATTAATTAATAACCAAAACAGTGTTGGAATTCTGACCGCAAGGGATTAGGAAAAAGCAAAAAAAGGTCAGACCACCCAAATTATTACGACATTCTCAAAATGATGCATGGCCGCATGGGAAAATGACATTGGCACGTAAATTAAGATCATTGAACGATATTGTAATTTAATTAAAGAGTTGAAATGACTACTTTATTATTATTATTATTTGTTTTTTTGGCCAGGAATACTACTTTATTATTAATTATCTGCAAAAGTCATATAAATGGAGCTAACCCCGTGTCACATAATATGAATTAGTTGAACCTGGCTCCATTGAAATATGGGTATATTTATATGGTCGGAAAATACACAAGTTGTTAGGTTTTAATTAATAATATATTTTACCTATTAATAATGCTAATTGTCACACTTTTTTTTTTCTACATTTGTATCTAATCTGATGTGTTATTATTTTATTGAAATTTTTTTTTTAAGTTTTATTTTTAAATTTTTAATTTTCAATGTATAAATATCATATAAGATAATATGAAATTATGGTATAAAAATTTAGTAAGAATAACGTTAATGTTTACCTATTCTATTAACCATGTGAGAACTTGTCGTTCTAGACTTCTAGCGGTTACGTTTGAATCTCATTTTCGTCAATATCTTTTGATAGAAAAAAAACCAAAAACAAAATTTATCACTCAATCACCTATTAATTTATCTGTTTTTTTTAAAATAAATTATTATTTTATTAATCTAGGAGGGAGGGATTCAAATTTTGAACACCTCCACTATTATGGAGAGAAATATTCAAATTAGTCGGTCCATACCAATTTATCTGTAATTATTAAAAGTTTAGAAAAACATCAAATCATTTTTACTAAATCGATCTTAATTATCATTGATTTAAAAAAATCGATCTTATCACCAAAACCCGTCAAGGCAATTTATCATCGATTTAGTAATAAGAAAACGAATCAGTCAATGAGATAACTTTTCCCTAATTTCCTTTTTCTTCATAAAAAAAGTGATCATGATGCCACAAAAGAGAAGCATTATATTAGAAGATAGAGAAAATCAATTTGATGTTTTCTGTTTTGTTGAAAAATTAATCAATTTGATACTCTACCAAAATAAAAATCAATTTGCTGTTTTAAAAATTCAAATACTTCCAAAGTTCCAATGAACATGTGTTTTCTATTTCGATTTTTGGTGGAGCATCCGAAGATATTGAAAGCAATCACTCATGCATGCTGTGCAAAATTATCGCCATATATGTAATTGGACTGCCTCTTTATGCATGTCTGATGAACTTTTTTTTCTGCTCCAAAGAAATTCAAATCTATTGAAAATGAAAAGTCCGTACGACCATATTATTTATAAGAAAGCAATCCCACGTGGCTCAACTAATCATTAGGCCAATGAATAATATTGTGCTACTATTAAAAAATAAAAAAGAATTATATTGTACGTGCTCTCTCTACATATACAACTCCAAGTTACAACTGTTCAACTACTAATTTATACAAGAATCTTTGTGACCTTTTTTTCTCTATAATATTGAGGACTATATTAAAAAAACAGGCACAAAACTAGCACTAGATTTTATTCCCCGCTGTCTTCTTTTATACCACATGAGAGGGACTTTGAAGCAAAAGGGTACTTTGTATGATGGGAGCAAAAAAATGGGGTTGTTCTGCTTTCTAGTCTGTTTTCTCCACTCATGTCCTTTGCCTTTCTCTTTCCATGTGTATATTTCCAGAAAATGACACAACTCCCAAATTGCTTTTGGGTCTTTGTTGAGGCAGACGAGTCATCCCTTCTTTTATATATATATCTTCAATATCTTCCCTTAATCATTCAATGGGTATATATCAACCAATGGAAATTTGCAGCATATATGTTTAAATTTTAAATTTCTGATGACCATGGTCCAAAAATAGAATATTGGCATCCTCAACCACATTTTGTGTTGATATTGTTGTACTACAGCCAAAATACTGTCATTTTAGGGTTTATGGTTTACTAACTAATTGAAGTCTATGTTAGAATATGAATTAAACAGACGTTTGAAATAATGTAGTTTTAGACATAAAGAGTAGAAAAATTAGAAGTTTCTCATTAGAGGCGTGATAAAGGCATTTATGAAATTGAACATGTACAAGTATGCCTCGGTCTTCGATCTCTATACTTATAAAGTGCCTTGTTTTTAAATGAATTTGAGGAAACATCTTGCCTTTTTTTCTTAAAGTGGGGATAGCTATTTAAACTTTTGTTTGACAAAAAATACAAATAGGGTTAAATAATAAAAACAAATTTATATGTACAGTACAAGGCATTCTGCTTTTGCTTTTTTATTTCTTTTTGCATATTGTACAAATATGGCTGTGTGTTTGGACTTTGGGGCCATGATATATTGATAAAATACAATTGTGTTCTAGACTTCTAGGCTATATGAGAAATGGACAAAAGAAATGGGCCCGAGACAAAAGAAAGTGTGCCATCTACGTCTGGGGCCATCTAAGCCATGCCACGGGCCCACGACACTCTTGTTGTTTTATTTTAGCTTGTGGGGTTACTTGTGTTGCGTGGTATAGTAATTAATTCGAGAAACGTCGTCTACCTTCTCAATTAATCTTTTCTTTTATTTATGTAGTGTAGTCTTATCATCGATACTGTTTATTTTTAAGATTACTGTATAAAAATTATTTTTACAAAAAATAATCAAATCAAAAGTGGTTTGATTATATAAAAATTATTAAATAAACAAACGCGGTGAATTTGACTATTATTAAAATAGTTATATTTAATATAATTATATAACCAAATAAATTTTTATTTTAATTTTTTTTTACAAATTATCAAATAAATAAACGTGTTGAATTTAACTAGAGATAATTAAACTTAGATCCTTTAAAAAATAATTTTTAGATAAAGACTATGGATGTTTTAAAATTTATAAAAAAATTATTTTAATTCATAATAAAGTCATTTTAATTTATAAGAAAATTCTCATAATAAAGTCATTCCTTGATTTGAAGGGCATTTTCCCAAATTTGAAGGGTTTTTCCTCCTAGGGTGTAGAGTGACATTTGTATAGGTTGATTAATTACTCTAGGGTACATGACAAATATTTTATTTAACCTCTACTATACCTATTATTCAAATTTAACAATAAGGTCACATTTGTAAGTTATGATATTAAAAAAATATGTTATTTTTTTTCTCTCTCTCTCTCTCTCTCTCTCGCGATCCACACTGCTCCACAACGAAGCTTCTTGCTCCTGCTTTCTCTCAACAAATGGCGACCACCGGTGTGCTCCCTACACCAGCGCCGACTCAACCCACCCTCCCCTCTACCGGCTGGCCACCACTTGCAGCAAATCGATGCGAGAAAGGGGAGTAATGTCGCCGGCTTCCTCTCTCTCTCTCTCTCTTTCTTTCTTTCTTTCCCTCTCTCTCTCTCTCTCTGTGTGCTTGATCGAAGCCTGCTCGAAGCCTTCTAATGGATCTGCTCCGAGCTTGATCGAAGCCTTATAGATCTGCTTTGACCACTCCGACTTCTCCTCGATTGGGCATGATCACAGCTTGTGGTACGTAGACTCCTACTTTGATTCTGAAACTGCAATTTCTGCAACATTAGAAGTAAACTGAAACTGCAGTTTCTGAAACTGCAGTTTCTGAAACTGTAAATGAACTGAAACTGCAGTTTATTTAAGTTGCAACTGCAGTTTCAGAAACTGCAATTATTTGAGTTGCAACTGCAGTTTCAGAAACTGCAATTATTTGAGTTGCATTTGCAGTTTCAGAAACTGCAAATGAACTGAAACTGCAGTTTATTTGAGTTGTAAGCTTGCAGTTGTAGTGTAAGTGAAACTGCAGTTTCTGAAACTGCAAGTGAAACTGCAGTTTCTGAAACTGCAAAGTAAACTGAAACTGCAGTTTTTTTGGAGTTGCAGGCTTGCAATTGCAGAACGATGCTTGTGAGTGAAGATGAACAGTTGTCGATTTGGTAAAGTTGAAGAAAGAGATCGGTTTGGCAAAAAAAAAAAAGAATATCAGTTTTGGGTTGTTTGTATAGCTGGTTTGGTTGTTCTGCGTTTATTTTGGAAGGTGTCCGCATGTTATATATTGGGGGGCTGGTAGATAGTGTCCGCAACTTAATAAAAATAGATTGAGTAGTTTTGGTTAATATTTTGCTTTGTTAGTACCTTATAATTAATGGACTCGCATTTCCCCAAATTTGAAGGGTTTTTCCTCCTAGGGTGTAGAGTGACATTTGTAGATGTTGCATATTAGGTTTTAATTCTGAGATTTTGGACAAACTCTAAAATCTTGGAGTTAAAACCTAACATAAAGCCGTTAAAAAAGAAAAATAAAAAGACTTAAAAACCCTAAATCACTACCGGTCTTAGTTTAAAAAAGACTAATAAAATAAACTGAACTCTAAATCTCTCATTTAACTATCATCAAAATAGCCGTCTGTTTATTTGACACAGTTACATAATTAAATAATTTTTCAATTTTGTTAATTTTTTGTAAAGATGATATTTAAATAGTGATTTAAAAAATAAACAGTTTCGATTAAAAATCTAAAATGCCAAATCAGAAAAATTAAAAATAATCAATTAAGTCTAAAGGATAATATAGCTTTATAATATGACACCTCATATCCATATCAACAGATAGTCCCGCCCACCACAGTACCACACCAAGAATAGCTAACTAGCTAGAAATGAAGCATTATGCATGCAATTAACATTGTGTTTCTTTGTCAATACCATTTTGAATCACGACACTATTCATTGTTACAGCTTCAGTTTTTTTGTAGCACATGAATTTGGCAAAATCTGCTTTTCATATATGGGTTTAAAACACAAGCATTTGATTGGAGGGGAACTGCGTGTAAAAATTAGAATATCCACGCGTAGAATCAAATTAATATTCCTTTCTCATCCAATTAATCTACAGGTGTCATCTCTTATATGGTACATCTCCAACTGAAATTAGGGCGGATGCTCTAATAGCAATATAAGAAAACTTTGGTCATATAATTTTAGCATAAATTCAATTTAAACATTTAACTATATATGCTATTTCAACGGGATCTTCGAACTTTCAAATATTTTAAATATATACATGATTTATTATGTAAATTGAAAAATAAAATTTCGTCTATCAATTTATTGAGAGATCAGTTAAATGTCAGCTTGACTTTTGCTAACGGAGATTAATTGGCGACGTGGCACCAACTCAACATACATTTCCCGCCAAATGAGTAACACATGTCCACTTGACACGAGCTCACACATCCATCACATCTTTTTCGCTCGTCAAACGCTCTCCTAACCATTTAGTCTCCTAAAAACATCATGTTTTCTCCCAAATTCGAATATAAATCTCTCACTTATGTTCAACGAGCGAGAAAGAGATGATGAGTTTGTGGACCCGTGTCAGGAGTTAGGTGGACCCGTGTCACTCATTTGACGGGAAATGAGCGACACAGGTCCACCTAACATCTGACACGGGCTCACAAACTCTCTCGCTCTCTCTCTATTATTATTATTAAATTGTGGGCCTGTGTCACTCATTTGGCGGAAAATGTTTGCTGAAATAGTGCCACATCGTCAAGTAATCCCGATCAACAAAAGCCAGGCTGTTATTTAACTGATTTTTCAACGAATCAATGGACATAAATTCATATTTCAATTTATATAATAGATCGAGTGTATATTTAAAATATTTTAAAATTTATGTACCCCGTTAAAATAGCTTATATTGTTATATGTCTAAATTGAATTTATGCCTATAACTTTTACTTAAATAAATAATGCCTTCAAAAGAATGGTCGAATATGGTAAAATTAACAAAGAGTACGTACTAATGAAAATGAACCTAAAATGATGATGTATATTGTAGAGTTTTAAAAGGCTATTATACAAAGTTAAAAATGATAACCTTAAAAGTAATTAGTAATAACTAATAAGTCATATATTGTAAGAGAAAACTTCACATTAATTACTCATGTAAATATACTCTCAGTGCTGGAGGAGAGTTGATATGGATGATGTAGATCGAATTTCTAGTTTTAAAGTTCTCTCTCAGAATACTAAAAGTAGGAATAAATATGAGTTTTGGACTTTTGGGGAAGTATTTAAATCAATTGGGGCTTGTAGTTTGGAATGGTTGCTGCTTTTTTCCACTGTTTCTTGGGTTCCTGGTGTTAGTTTCTATGTAATTTCCTGTTGTTACTTGTACAGTTGTGCAGCTTAACTGTTTGATATAATAAATTATAGGAAGACTTTCATGCAGTTATTTTAATTTTATAATTTATTAACTAAAATTTTATAATTTTTAAAATTATAACTAAATTCTACTAATATTGTAACTATTTTATGTTGCATAATATTAGTTTATTAGTTTATATTTTTTTCACACATACCAGGCATCGAATGCTCGGTAGCTATTTTTGAGTGTTTGGTAGTATATTTTTATTTATTTCTCAAGTGCTAGTTTATCGGTTTTATATTAGATTTTAATTTTGAGATTTTGAATTTTCCCTCTATAAAAGTATAAGGTGAATCTATATACCCTCAAAAAATAAAAAAAAATAATAATATATTTCTTTGACAAGACAGTAGTCAAAGGGTTTTATACAAAATAAATTGAATTTTGTTGAGATCATTGTTTTTTGCGAATGAGTTGAGAACTAATGATTTTGTATTGTGGCTCTAACCCTAATTTATAAATGATGTGAAGCATGGGAAAATTCTCTATTGCAGTCACATGTTGCATGAATTCAGCATATATATTCTGTTAAATATCGAAAAAAAAGTTTTGCATGGGACAGTCTAGATGGTCCTACCATCTAGTATTATGGCATCATATGTTCTATTTGTGAAAAATGTCTCGTAAATGTGAAGTGTTGAGAAGCCAATCAAAGTGTTCAGAACTCAATAAGCTTATTGGGTTTGTTATGAAGCAAAAAACTGTTGAAGCTTCGTTAGGTAGCTAGATAAGGCCCAAGCCCAGCACTTTCTATATATATATACTTTTTGTTTGATTGTATAATTTGGCCAGCAACAAGCAACTTGGGCTTTTAATGCACAAGTATATTAGGACCCGACGAATTTATGAATAGTAAATTAGATTTTATTATCAAACTACTAATAAATTTGATAAGGAAGACATTGAGATACTAACTTAACTTCCACAATGCAACTTTTGCATCCAGAAATGCAGGTCGAATTTTGTTATGAAATTCAAGTAATTAAGCTGATTGTTCTTCTTACCAACATTATTAGTGCTCGAACCCTAGAATCTAATTGACCCCAAAACACCAATGAACTTAATTTAAAGGGGATAATATTAAAGATTGAAATTGGTTTAGCTGGGTGGGTAGTAGCGCGTGGTGAGGTTAGAGTGTTAGACTCCACCCACCATATATCCAGTCCAAATAAAACTGAAACATCACTGATATCCATCATGAACATGAGAGTGAGCCAAAACGACGTACATACCAATGTTTTAAGATGATGTCTTTCTCTTTCTTTGTCCTCATCTCACTTTTATCATCCAAAACAAAACACCCAAACCGATCAATTTAACTTATTTAAAACCTACACACAACCAAACAAAAACAGATGATCCATTTTTGCATGTCTACTGTCAAGTCTGTCAGCCTTTTGCTTCATGCTTTCCTCCCTACTTATCCGCCCACTGGTTTCCTCTTTCCTTTATGTCCACTTCACAATTTCCTCCCAGATTCTTCCAGACATTTTCTTCTTCTTATCCCTTACAGTTACTCTCACAGTCTCACCTTAATTAATTAACCTTAAACTAATTCATTTTCTCACATTTTGGCCCACCGATTCATTATATTCTTAAGACTTCAGACTTGCTCTCCAAGCAAACTCCTCATCTCACCACCTCTAGCCGCCGGTAGCTATCGTTACGCCACGTGTCACTACCTGACAATTCCAAGTTTGCTTTCCCTCTCTCTCTTCTCTTTAATAATTAGTACCGGCCCTGTTCTCAATTTTACCAATCCCCAATTCTCAATCAGCCTTAACCGATCCAAATTGCGAATGAGAGCGAACCGGTTCCATCTCAGACACCGTCCGGTCTGGACCCACCTACTCCTCTTCCTTCTCCTCTTCCCGGTTCACCGCAACGTCAATGCTCAGCCAATCACCACCACCGAACTACAGACCAACAACTATGGCTACCTCGCCAACTTCAACTCCTCAATGGCGATGGTCCTCGTCTTCCTCGTCTGCGCCTTCTTCCTCATGGGCTTCTTCTCCATCTACATTCGCCGCTGCGCCGAGTTCCACATCGCCGCCGGAGCGTCGCTCGCTCCCGCCGCCGCCGGATCCCCTTCCCCCTCCCGCCGCCGCCGGGGACTCGACCCGGCTGTGATCGACAGCTTCCCGGTCTTCGTCTACTCGGCCGTCAAGGACCTCAAGATCGGGAAAGGAGCTCTGGAGTGCGCGGTGTGCTTGAGCGAGTTCGACGACTGCGAAACGCTGCGTTTGCTCCCCAAATGCGACCACGTGTTCCATCCCGACTGCATCGACGAGTGGCTCGCCTCTCACGTGACGTGTCCAGTTTGCCGGGCCAAGCTCGCGCCACCAGCTGAGTCGGACGCTCCAGCAACCGAGTCGAACCTCCAGGAAAGTTCGAGTACAAACACTGAACTTAATTCGCCGCAAAACGACGTCGTAGTTGTCCAAGTGGATGCAAGTGAGAGTAGGGACCCACCACAAGCGGTAGAGATCGTGAACCGTCCAGCGAAGTCGCGAATATTCTCTGGAAAGTTCCCGAGGTCGCACTCGACGGGTCACTCACTGGTTCAACCCAAACCCGGGTTGAACACGGACCGGTACACGCTGAGACTGCCGGAGGAGGTGAGGAGGCAGCTGGTTTTGGGTTCGAGCGGGAATTGTAAGCTGAGGCGCTCCACTAGCTACGGCGTCGTTTTGCCGAGGCTTGGGAGCTCCAGGAAGGGGTATAGGTGGTATGAAGAAGTGGGGAAAAGTAGCGGGCGGTTCGACCCGTGGGTTTTAACTATGACGCCGCCGTTTTTTACGAGGGCAGGTTCCGTTAAGTCTTCGTCTAAGGGTGGTGATGGAGATGGGATGGTTGGGAGGCCGCTGCTAACGTCCGTTAGAATGCCGTTAGAATGTCTGAATGTCAAGGAGGAGAGGTGCCAAGAATCCAAATCCCGGCTTCCTGTTTGAATTTTGTCCATAAAATTAGTACATAATATTTTAATTTTAAATTTGGCTAATTTCCATTTGAAACAAGAATAAGACTTTGCATTTCGTTCTATTTTGTGTTTTTTCTGTTGTATTAGGCTATTAGCTACAACAGGATACTGATTAATGTAGCAGTGATGGGTTGATTGTCATGAGTCATGGCCCAAATTTGATTGGTACTGTGTCCAAATTTGAGGCAGAGACTGAGAGTATTCAGTCTAACCAAACAGATGTAGATATTGTAGGGGCCGGGGAGAAGTACTTATATTTAATGTACTTGACCTAACTTGGGCTAGGTGGTTCATCTATTTGCCTTGAAGTTTTCATGAAGTTTAGCATTTCTTTTTGCAACATGTGATGAGTAAGTTTCGTTTGAAAAGGAAGAAGATACTTCTGGTGGACTGTCAACTTAAGTTTCTTAAAGGCTCTGAATAAAGAAAACCTTAAAGTTTCTTAATTGTCTAGCTTAATTAATACACATTGTGAAATCACATTCATCACATATATTTCGACCTCTCATACTTATCACGTTCCTTGGTGGGTGAGACAAGCTAGTTATCGAGGTCACAAAACACTTGTTCCTTGGGCCTACCTACTACAAATTTTCCCTCAACTAAGGAACGAGAGGAAAATAGAGCAAATTGACGGAGACCCAATCTTGGATGTCCACGGAGTCAGTGGGGCAATGGTCGGGTGTAGAGAAAAACTTGTGTGAGGAGTCTCTTGCCACCTCCTCTTGCTGAGTGGCACAATCACTTACATTCAAGTCGATCAATTCAAACAAATTCAAGCCTGTCTTAGTTGGTCGAAAATTTTATTTGTGTTTAAAAGGTTGGGGGTTCAAACCCAACCATACCTTTGTCTTTAATTTTTAGAAAATAAAACATGGAGCATGAAGGAGATGGACAAAATTAGAAATATGGATTTAGAGAAAATTAAGGAAATAACAATGGTAATTAAAAGTTAAACATGTGTGAAGTTTTAAGTGGGTTGGTTGCGCCACTCAGCAAAGTGACATGGCAAGAGGCTCCCCACCAAAGTTTTTCTGGTCTGGTGAAGAGTGAATGTTGGGATTATGGATTATCATGAGCTATTTGGTTTTAATTGGGTTGTACGTACAAATGTCGATCGAGTTTGCTAAGGAAGAGGAAGAATCATCTAAAAGCTAGCAGGCATGTAACTTCCACGTAAGTACGTAACCCAAGTCCAAAGCGAATAGCCCAATTAAACCCAAGCACCCCATTATAGTCTATAATCCCAACAAAACGAGGGAGGAAAGGAGGAAGTGAGGGAGTTGGAGTTGGGGGCAGGGAGCATAGGAAATCCGTTTGCTCTCGTCAGAGATGGATCCAGGATTCCCAACTTGGGGGGTCATGTCAGGTGGAGCTTAGTGTCGCAAAGCGGCGGCAAAATTTTTTAGGGACCGAGCAGGTGACCAGCTTCGGTGGTGGAGGTTGGGTTAGTGGGTTACATACGTGTGGTGTGGGTTTTGGGAAATTTAATTAAGGAAGAGAATAAGATTGACTGAGTGAGGAGCACACTGCACACACACAAGTTAGTAAATTCTGGAAATTTTTTTGTCTCGGAAAAATTCTTAAAAATATTGAGCAGGTGAGGCGTTGAAACCATTTGGCCATTTTGTTTTTTTTTTCTTAAATTGATATTTATATGTCATATATTAAATGCTCTTAACAATGTCAATCAGTGTAAAAAAACAAAACAAAAATTTGCCTAGAGCCGAACCTAAGGGTTTAGTAATATTAACTAAAAAAAAACTTTTTAGTTAAAAGGGCTGCTCCACCAATTGGTATTAGCCCATTCCAATTGGTTTCCTTTTCAACTAGGCCCAGCCCACGTAGCCTTAAGTCAGTAGTATTCGCCTCTCACTCTCTCTCACTACTCACCAGACATTCAAATCATCACCACCCCCAGGCTGAGAGAAGTGAGGCTGTAAGGGTCACCGTCCAGAGAAAGAGGGTCGCCGTCTAGACACTCGGGGGGTCACTGTCCAGAGAGATGGGGTGTTATGGGCTTCTCGGCTGGCCGCCGGGGGGTCACCCGACCCCCCTCCTTTGTATGTGGATCCGTCCTTGGCTCTAGTGCTTCAGAACCAGCATTGTTTATATATAACCTAAACTCACTCTTTTTCTCTTTTTGGTCCTCCTCAAGTATCATGGTGACAAATGTGGGATTCTAACTTACTAATTCTGGGTTAGTTGAAAAGACAATGCATTGGGAAAGAATGAATGACATATATGAAATCTGTAGGAGAAGAATTAATTAATGATATATATATATATATCAAATCTATAGGAGAAGAATGATATATATATATGGTTAAAAAAATCTTAACATATATAAAAGCTACTATTGACTTAGTTGTTTATAGAGAGATAGAGTTTCACTACTTAATTTCTCTACTGATCATGTTTGGTTTCCAATTTCTCTACTGAGTAAGAGATATGCTGAAATGTGCCTCACTTGGATTCTTTCTACGCTTCTTGTGATAAAAGCAGGGACACTTACAAATTGGTAGTGAAGTTGAGCCCATCCTAAGGTTTACAAGTGGAAAAATGATTCTTTGCTAATTTTTTCAACACTGATCTTTTACTTATATTCAAAACATTATTTTCAAATTGCAAAGTTCTTTGCCTCAAAATCTCTACGGTCATGTGTTGTCTAGACTGCAGATTAAGGAAACTATGTCTTTCAAATTTGCGTTGGGCGTGCCAATACGTGGCCGCGAGGCCGAGCATACAAGTAATGATGTTGCGTGAAACTGACTTCTGATCAGGCAATCGTGGACTGAGGAAAGAACACCCTTCGGTCGCAAAGGTTCTGATGATCAGTGATACAATGAGTGAATGTGAGTGTAAGTGATGGATGCAAAATCAAAATCAAAATCAAAATCAAGCAAATAACAATTAACTGTAAAAATGAATTAAAAACACAAGCAATCTTCGGTATTAATGGTAACAATACGAGTATGAACTGTAAATCACATAATCTAAAACTACTTTAATCTAAGAAAGCAATAAATCTACTTATGCAGAATTTGAAGAGCGAAAAAATAAATTATAAACTAATATTATGCGAATCAAAACAACATACTCATATTAATTCCAACAAAAACCAAAGAACATGAGGGTTTTGATCCTAAGCTCTTGAGAGAAACCATAAGATTTTCTCAAGAACACCTAAAAATTGAAAAGAAAAACTAAAAGAACATAGTAACAACTTATGGAAGTCGAAAAACAAGGGTTCTTAATGCTTGTGATCTTTAGGATTTTTTCTAGGGGTCAAGGTTGTATTCTTGGTGACTCAAGGTTTCTACTTGTAGTGGTAAAACCCAAATGGGTGCCTTGGATTCCAAGAGTCAGGATTCTTCAAGAGGTTGTAACCAGCAAGAATCTTGAAGGATTATGACTTCTGATTTTCTGAGGATATTTTGGTTTCTTGTTCTAGTGGGACTTGCCTTCTTTGATCTAATCCTCGTGATTGGGCTCGGCCTGTTGGTCCATTGTTGGGTCTACCTTTAAACAACCCATTAATTTCTTGATGTACCCGATTCATTGTTCCCAATAAATGGATATGTTATGTACATGACCCAACTAATTTCTAAAAAGCCCAACCCATTTGAAAAATGCAAATTTTGGCTCCAAACAAAAGTTTAAACATTTTTAGTTTAATACTAGGGTTTGTGCCCGCGCGATGCTGTGGGGCTGAAAAAATTATAAAATGTGTTTGAGCATTATAAAATTTAAGTTTAAAGTTTTGGAAATGTTGTTAAGGTTTGTTAAATTCATATTCTATCTAACCAAGTTAAAGCTATGCTTGTGCAATTTAAATATAGCATCAGAAATCAATCATAAAAATAAGCATAAATTAACTATTTCAAGCAATAAATAAACAAAAATTATTTCTAATCAGAAAATGACTAAACACTCTATCAAGTCAATTGTGCTAGAAGTCCACGGAGGTATGAAACTGTGAAGATATGATAAATGTGCAGAACTGGAGTTTTAACTTCAACTAACTTAACAAAATTTAACAAACATATTTCTAAACAGTAGCATCAATGTTGCTGATGCATTTAAAGTTACAAAATGATGGTTGATAGTATGTTTTTTATGCTGGTTGTGATATTAAGATATTGTTGATATCTTAATAAAGCAAACAACATGCAAAAAATATTACAACACTTGGTTATAGAATTGTATGTGATACATAACAAAAGAGCAAGATCCACCGTTGAAGAGTTGTTTTATGAATCTGCAGAGGTGGATGTATGGGTTTGAGAAGATTTATGTTTAGTGTTGGCTGGCTGATCATCCTCTTTGTTGTCTCTTGCAGGTGGATGCTCCTGTGTTTTGCTGAAAAATTAGAATATGTTATTCGTTATGTGTATATGAATTGCCAAATTGTTACTCTGTGGACTTAACAATAGTTGGTAGTTGAAAGTAGTATGAATTCAATTTTTAAGTAACATTATGATATTTTTGAGTAGGAATTGAATGGGTTGAATGGTCATTAGAAAATATATGCAAAGTTTCCATGTACATATTTTGTGAAAATGATGTGGAGAACATGCTTTTTTTCTGAAAACAATGTTGGCCTAAAAATAATTTGTCTAGCAGAGTATATAGTTTGTTTTTGCATAATAGATTAAGAATTGATTCTTGGAAACTAATGATAAAGTAAGTAACAGAGTATATAGTTTGTTTTTATATAGTAGCTAAACTATTTTAAAGAAACATGGAAAAGAGATAACTTAAATGAAAAGAAATTTTAGAATTGTCTACTACATTGGTATATTGCTTGCAAGCTGATTTCAAGAATTTCTTGGGCAGATATATTGGGCAGAGTATAAATGTTTGGAATTGTGAACCCAGTTAAAATGGTTTACAAAAGATACATACATATACATAATGTCAAAACCTACAGTCTCTTTTACTTTTATTATTTTTTCTATGTTTGTTTAAGATGGTTCAGTTGAAGAATATTGTGAATTAAACAAAATTTGTGTTTCTTTTGAATTAGCCTGGATCTAATGTAATGAATAAAAATTAGAAATGAGATAATTTAATTGCCGTTGAACAAATCACCAGTTATCAATAGTAGGGAGATATATTAAAGAATGTGTAGTATTTTGTAGTGAAAAACAAACCTGATTTAGCTTTCTTTGCTGCTGGTTTAGTCTTTAATTCCTTGAGTGGAATATTGTCCAAAGCTGAATCAGATTGTTCTAGAGGATTTGGAGTAGCACTTTTTTTAGCTTTTTCTTCACTTTCATTGACACTTAATGAGATGCAAAGCATAAGAAAAATGAAAAGTTGTTAATAAGTATTAGAGTTTGGGTATAAGTTATAGGTAATGAGAATAAGAATATTAAAAAATGTAAATTATTGGAAGAGCAATAACCTTTGTGACAGGACCGCCCCCGGATTCCACCCTGAAACCCGGAGAGGTCCTGCGGGAATCCAAAATTAAGGAAAAATCCTACCGAAAATTCGGCAGAACCTCCCCTGAAAATGGACTAACCCAAAATTTCAACACCTGTTAAAAAACACTTCTAAACAGCAACCACCTCTACCACAACCAAATAGGGGTCTCAGACCCAACAATTTCAAAGAAAACCCACTTAAACCTTAGGGGTTATCAGAGCCACTAATCTATTACAAGAAGTTTTTACAAAAATTAAATGGCGCCTACAGGGTCTGAAAATGGAAAATGGATGCTATGCCTCGACGTGTTTGGTTCGACCTCCACCAAAGCTATTACCTGGGGGGACAATTTAAGACAAAATAAGAAAAACGGTGAGATAGGCTTAGTGAGTGGACAGTTAAATGGAAATGAATTCAAGTCTAAATATCTTTTAACTCTAAAACCTCACGTCGCTATTTGAAATCTCCCGGTTTTAAAATCATTTTTAAGGTTAAGAATATTATAAAATCAATGGAACTCGTGGAGAAGATAATTCAAACACATTTTTCAATAACAACCTGTCTAAATTAACAAAGTCATAAAATAATAAAATTGAAATCATTATAAATCTCAAAAAGTAGTTCTCGCTTAAAATCCATATTCAAACTCTTGAAAATAACGATTTCATTTTCCACCATGCTATATACCCTGAATAACCTGGCCATACACCTGTGCGGAATTCCTGCATCGCACAGGCAGGCAATATCCTGGCCATACACATGTGTGGAGTAAATCCAACACGTGCAGGCAATATCCTGGCCATACACACGTGTGGAGTAAATCCAACACGTGCAGGCAATCCTGGTCATACGTGCACGCAGAGCGGCCCCCAAAGGGCGAAGCATCCCGACACACGGCCCAAAGCCTATATGTGTGCCGTGATGGGTACCAAAGACCTATGTATCTGATAACCTGGAGGGTACTGCAAAGGGTGGTTTGAAAACCATTTTTTTCATAACCCAAATAAATCCTTTTTCCACCAAGAATAGAATAATTGTACTTTTCCAAGAAACTTTAATTTCCATAAAAACTTGTTGCATAATTCCAACTTAATTTCAAAATACATAAATCAAATCACTCTTTTCGACCAAAAACTGAAATAATAACATAAACCATCAAATAAAATTATGTTTTAAAACTTATATACGAGAGTATTTGAAAATCCGAAATGCAACTCCGTCCACCAAACCCCACATCCAAATCAAGATTTATTAACAACAGTTAATTTAAAGGAATTTCATAAATACCAAGAATCCACCCACATTCATTATGTCTAAACCAAAACTCAAATAGCCAATAAATAAATTCATAGATTTTATAAAATGCTTCTAAAAACAAATGTCCACTCACAGAGATAGCCCTAGCTTCGATCCTCCGCCGAATCGTCACGAGCCACGGTCGTCTCGCCTATAAAATAAATAACAAAACAGAGATTAGTCTCGGTTCTACGCCCTTTAAAGGATATGTGTGTGGAGTCTAACGTCCCACTCGACTTCGTTCCTACGCGATTGGTTTACGATCTACACGAATGACCCAATCACACTTCCAGAAACGCCCCTAAGATTTCCCGGTTCAACCTAACCACAATCACTATAACTAATATCGATGACCCAATCAACCAATTATCATAAATACTCTAAAATTATGGAATATCAGTGGGGGTTTCGAAATCATAGAGGTTGCTGCCCAATGTGGCTGTTTCAAGCCCAAAAATTAACTAAATATACAAAAATTTCTCAATCTTCATATACATTCATACCTAACATCCAAATTTCAAGTTTTCTAAACATGAGATTGTCCAAAATTACACCAAAAATACTCTGAAACTCGGCCAATCCTCAGCAAACCCAAAATGGGTTCCAATCCTTACAAATCCAACTTCTCAAATCTATTCAATCTTTACTTCCAAACATCCATTTGATTTCCTAGAGATAAAATTGCCCAAAATAACAACTATAATCGCCCCTAATCCTGAAACCCAAAGTAATTCCCGAAATGGCCTCCTAAACCCATAAATCAATTTTTTTCCAATTGCTCAAAATAAAACCATAAACATGTAAGAGGAGGAGAACCCATATATAGGGGAAGAAAACACACCTAGAGATGTAGTGATTGGTGCCAAAAGTTGGCCGGAATTCGATGAGCCAGTGGTGAGGCAGCGGCTGGGATTTCTGGCTGATCTCTGTGTGCGCGAGGCTGAGGTGACCAAGGCTCGCTGCTGGGTGATTTCTGCGCCGGTGTGGGGAGTCGACCAGTGAGCTTGAGTTATCGGAAAACTCGCCGGAGAGGATGGTTCGGCCTGTTGGTGTCGCGCGCCGAGAAGGGGAAGAGAGAGAGAGAAACGCGAAGGAGAGAGAGCACAGGGAGAGAGAGAAGAGAGGAGGTGAGTGAGCTCGGGGAGAGAGAGAGAGAGAGAGAGAGAGAGAGAGAGAGAGAGAGAGAGAGAGAGAGAGAAGAGAGAGAGGGCG
>QANW01009746.1:245485-324665 GCA_003254865.1 Dryas drummondii
AGAAGAGAGAAAGCCACTAGAAATTTCTAGAGAGAGAGAGAAAAATCAGAAAATTTTTCTGATTTTGGGTATTTAAACTCACTTTTATAAATTTACAAAATTGCCCCTCACTTCACATGTCCGTATCTTCCAAACCGTAACTCGGATCGACGCATGTTACGTGCCTATGAAATCGTGGGCTCGAAACCTATCTAACGGACCTAAAGTCAAAATCGAAAACCCATGTATTTTAAAAGTCAACTTTGGGTCAAGCTTAGATTAAAACAAAAATAAATAAATCAAAACCCTTTTTATTTTCCAAATAAATCTCAAAATCTTTAAAATACAACCCAACATGTTTTAAAGACCTCTTAAAAAAAACATAATTAAATAAAAATTTAAATTTCTAGTGAAAATTTGGGTCGGGTCGTTACACTTTGGTATTTTTTCCTTCGTTGTTGGATAGAGCTAAAAAGAGCTCTTCTCACTGTAAGGTTGCCTTTTGATATGTTTTTTTTTTTCTCAAATTGGTGAATGAGCTGGGAATGGGTGTAACCAGAACTATCTTAGTAAAAGGTGATGGGCTATGGAGAAGCAATTTTTCAGGTAATGGTTTTTCTTTTGGAATGGGTACTTGGTCAGCAGGTGGAGTTGATGATGATTCAATCAGAAGGGGTTCTTCGTCAAACACAACATGTATAAGGAGGTCATTCCTATTCAAATCACTTTTCAGGTTCCAAATCGAAGCTGAATTTTTTTTGGCTTCCCTCTCACTCGAAGTAGCGCCTCTGGGTATTGGGTTTGATCAATGAAACCACTTTCAACAACCAGGTTGTAGCATGAAACCCAAAATAATTGTTCTACTTGTTTTCTAATTACAATCACATTGGTCACATCACTTTGGTTTGCAATTACAAAGCTTACTTTGAACCTATAATTTCAATTTGTTAGATGTTGCATCAATTAAGTATACTTGTTTAAATTAGTATAAATCATGTAAACAAATTTCCATGTTAATAGTTGCTAATTTTATTAAGGGATTGGATTGATTGCATTGTGTTTTGGGCAAATGAGTTTGTCATTATCAGCAGTAATTCTCAATTGTTTGAAGCAATTTGAGCAAGCCTTATACCACCATCCAGCATGTGTGTCAAAACGTGTGATTGTAGCTCTACAGGTAAGAATTTTATCCTGCATTAGATTTAGAGAGAAAGAATAAGAGTTTAAAACAATTTAAATGAGAAAGGAAAATAAAGTTCATAAAAATTGTTAAATGTATTTTGTAGATAAATGCTTACCTTGCCAAGTTGTGGATCAAGACGATTCAAAGCCTTGACAGTTAATCTGTCAATAGTTTCTAGCTGTTGAGGAGGCAGTCGTAGGGCTGTGGAAAGTGCCAAGATGTTGATAGACATTGCAAAACCACAAAAGCTGCATGTTTCATATTTGAAAAAGAATGAAAATTGTTAATTGAGAGCAAAACAACTAATGTTTGTATATTGAAAAGTGTAAAAATCATACGCCAATTTGTATGAATCAATTTCTGGTATTTCTAGATTGAGGAAGATTGCAGTGGCATTGGTGCTGCTCAAAACTGGTTTTTCTACATGTTTATAAGAGGGTGAACTTATCATATTTATTATAAGATTATAAAGAGATTGAATAGGAAAAAGGATAAAGCAACTGCTTAATTACTCTAGTATTTCTTGACTTTTAAACTGCTGAAAACAACGAACACTGGCGGTGGTAATTATTATACAGCTTCATGATCAAAGTTTTTAGCAGCATCACTCCATAGTGTAACCCTCACCTCATTTCTCCTACATTAATAGATATAAAACAGCATGCTTGAGCATTAATATGAAAAATTTGAAAGTTGATAGACAGTTTTTCAGACTGTACCTCATATTCTCTATCTGAATTTCACACTTGTTTTCAATCCTTGCATTGTCAACCATCATGTGTTTCAAAGGTTGGATAGCAATTATCCGTCCCATTAGATCTGGTAATTATTAGAATGAGATGTTCAACAGTTAGAATGATTTGAAATTAGACAAATGATATTTGAAAGATATTCAAATTATTTTTCACCAGTGTGAAGATTTGAACCTAGGACAACTGATTTTACAGTTTGTCATGCATTTATTATGTTACTATTAGGAAGAATTAATAATTAAATGATAATTTGCATTTTGATAGTTGATAAAAAACATAAAACCAAATAATTAACTGATATTTTGATAAAACAGGTAGCACAATCGAATGTTAGCAAAAACATACTTCATCTCCCTTGGTAAACCTCATTTTATAGTACCATGGAGCAGAAAATGATCTACTATAATTTCATTGTACAATACCAGTGACCAACTCCTAAATGTCAGCAAAAACATACTTCATCTCCCTTGGTAAACCTCACATCAGTTTACCAAAATTAAATGAGGCATGCCAAGAACTCAGTTCATACAACCATATATATGCATAAGCTAACAGAAGATCAGTCAATACACAATTATAGGTTAATTTCTTAGAGTGAAATAACACACCGACCAATACTAAGGGTCATTCATTGAATGGTTTCAGAGACGAATGTGCATGTACATCTTTAAAATGTATTGAATAGAAACCAACCTCTTGCTTAACAGAATTCCTTAAACTTGAGTTCAATGGTCACCATTGCAAAAGTAGGACAATAGTACCTATGAAACATAATAGTACCTAATAAATTTAAAAATTCAAAACATAACAGTATAAAAAGAAACTATCAAATTGTATTCTCCAGATTAGAAAATAAAGAGAACCTATGTCACAATTGACAAAAGCCCGACTCACAAAGAACGAAAAAATTGAATACTGATCTGAAAAACAAAGTCAATAAAATGTATACAGTTATTAAAGATTAAATAAATCTTACCCAAAAAAGAAAAAAAATTGAGCTCACTCAAAGCCTCTCAATCTTTGGCTTCGTTTTTATCATTAGATATGTAACTTTTACTCACTCATTAGGGAAAGACAAAAGAGGCAAAGAAAGAGGCATTGAATGATAGTTTTTACTCTTTTTTTACCATAAATTTGAAACCAAATAAACTAACATAAATGTCCCAAAAATAGTAATTGAATTCCAGCTTCCAAAAAATCTTTTTGAGCAGAGCTCCAAGCTAATTTGTTCTGGTTGATTCAAATTGCTTAGTAAGCATTTGTGTATATTTAAGGATAGAAATGTTATTCTTTGCTTCTATAGGATTGTCTTTATTTCAAGGAAAAGGTATCCATGGAACTGATTAAGTATGTTAACTATGAAATAATAATATTATCGACATGATCGATCTTGTTAAACTATTAGAATTGGTTATGTATATATGTTTTAAACATTTGATGCACTTAACATCATATACAGACTAATCTATGGCTGGTTTACCATAGTTGATTGTACATGCATTTCATAACATTGAAGTTATCTAGTCAAATGGGTTCATGACTGTTAAAATTAATTGCTTCTATGAACGTTGAGTTGTAGCTGAAGTTATGTTACTATAAACATACATTACCAAAAGATCAAAGAAACCTAAAATATTGAAACATATAGATATAACTTAGTCAGGTGTTACTATGCGATCATGTAATGGCTTCAAGACTTTTTTTCTTTCACTTTCTCTCTTTCTTTATGTATAAGAATGATTGAATTGCAAAGAATTTGTTGGGAACAATTGATAGGAACACACCGATTCAAATGGTTTAATCTATCTATTTAGATAAAAAACAGAGTACCTTTTGTGACGATATAAACCTCTCTAGTATCTTTCCACTGATGAACCTACCAGAAAATGATCATTAACATTAAATAGAATATAAACTAAGCTGTGGGGAGGTGATATGATGTCACACAGGGGACACCCTTTTGCTCAAATGGTCAGCTTTGTGTAGATATAAAAGTGAAAATAGACTGATAAATGAGAATATTTTGGAAAATAGGTAAACCATTGGTTGTCTCTAATTAATGGAAATAGATGTTCATTGAATGATACTGGAAAAAGAAGAGAAAACGGTAACCCATTGATTCTTACCTTAATTATTGTATGAACAATTGGTATATCATGTCCCTAGAAAAAAGTAAAAGATATATTAGCAGAAGTATAAACACAATAAAATACATACAAAGGCCAGTAGCATGACCCAAAAGGCACTTCTAAATTATCGTTGGATATGTAAAGCAACACAAAACTGAGAAACTGAATTTTATAGCCAAGATATTGCCCGGGTGCCATATGTTGTTTGTCAAAACATTTACTCTACTGATGAACCAAGAGGGACACAACCTCCTGAGTAAGAGTTTTTCATCTACAGCTTTGTCAATAAGTTCCAGCGAAAAGAAAAAATAATAATACACTTATGATAAAAGCCGAAACACACTAAATGAATCTCATCGAAATGGATTAAACAATAAGAACAAATTAAAATGAATGAACTATAGGAGGAATAGAAAGAAAAAAAAAAAACCTTTCGAATGAAGAAAATCATGAACAATGAAGATGACATTTTATAAAAACCTTTCCAATCATTAAAGGATATGTCTCCAAAAAGGCAACAAAGAAGGAAATCAAATAATTGAAAATTTGTAAAAATGTAGGAAATCAAATAGACTAAATGCATGTATGAACACAACCACTTATGATGTGGATGAAATTAACTATATATGCATTTAGTTTAGTCCATCTCTTCAACCCTTTAGCCTGTATGCATTTAGTATATATTCATAAAACATAAATAAGATGATGGCCTATTATATGGGCTATTAAATGCACATATGAACAAAAGCTATCTATTACCAGGTTTAGATGAAAATAAAGTGACAGAAGAACAAAAGCAAAATAAATCACACAATGGGTCATAGCACTCAACTCCACTGATATAACTGCATAGCGATAACATCGGTTTGCAAGATAAACAAAAACTGATGACAAACAATCATGCAAGAGAAACAAAGTAAGTTAAAAAGACAATTACCCAAGAGAATCGAAAACTCACAAATCTTTGAGAGATGATCACATTAACCCAGAACAAATACATAAAGCAAGGAAACAAAACGACATAAATAAAACAGAGCTACTTTAATGCAAATTAGACTTATCTCTTGAAGAACCAGCGGACAGACAGATTCGCTCATCACAATCGCAAACAGAAATCAACAATGATCACAACGCCAGATCACGATGAAACAGTGATTATCTCCTTGGATCCAGAGCTTGCAATATCTTTTATTATCAATCACTAATTATTTTTTTTTAAGGGAGAAAAATTTCTTAAAAAAACTTGTGGCAGACTTTACCTCCAACGTCAATCAACAACATGATAGCTTGAACTCTTCACCTACTCCATTCGCACAACGACGAAATGGAAATCTCGTTAGCAAACGCCTCTCTCAAATGCATTGTTCATCCACTCACAAAAGAATTGCACAGTTGGAAAAATTACCAAAAGGAGCAGACCCCATTCGATAATTGCACAATGGCAATCAGATAAAAAAAAAAATGTGAGACAACCATGAACATATGGCAGCAATCGTAAAAAAAGGGAAAACCAAAGGGCAGAAACTACGAAATTGTGAAAAGACGAAAATAGGCCAAACTTACCCCGAAAATTACAACCCCCACCAACACAGCAAAAAAACCCCAAGGGCCAAATAAACCTTTCCAGCTACAGTCTAGCTACAGTAATCCTCATCTGCGCGTTTAGGAAGTATAGAATTTTAAGATCTAGTATTTATTAGAAATTTAATTAAAAGTGCAAAACGAGGACGTCCTTTGAATATATAAATAAAAAATTAAAACCGAAAAGATAAGAAGATGATTCAAAGTCTTTAAAAGTTTAAGGTGATGCTAAATAGAGCTTTTGACCATAAACAAAATGAACAAAAATAAAAGTATTATCAAAGGGGTCAAAGGATTATCCTTTGTTTTCAAATTAAACAGAAATACCCTTATAAAAAAAAAATAATCACTAATTTGATTTTTTTAATTGACCAGTAAACCATAAACTAACACGGCAACTGCTAACTGGTAGTCTTAGGTTAGGTACACAATCAAATTGTCAATGTGGACAGTCCATTCAAATTAAGAAAACGAAACTCTTTTTTTTAAACGAAAATGTATGTATGAATTAATGTGTGACCATGCAATAATAGCGATCAGATGGACCACCCACGATTGCAGTTTCCAAATTTGACTTAGTTGATTAGTAGCTTCTTGTACATGGTGATGGTGAAAGCGAGAGAGAACCAACCTCGATCGCAATTACGCACAACATGTTTATTCATTAAACAAATTTTATTTATTCTTAACCACGAGTAGGGTTTTTACGCTAAAAAATAGTTGAACAAATAAAGTAAAACGGTAATCATGACTCATCTAATTAGAGTATATTTATAGGAGTATTTTGTATTTTCACTAATGATGAAAGGTCACAATATACATGAATGAGAAACAAAAATTATTAATAGAATAATAATTATTGGGTGTAACCATAACACCATATAACATATACAATTAACACAAATAATAAGACGTGCATATAAAATTATTAATATTTAAAATTTTAAAATCTAAACAATACCCTTACACATGAGTAACCATTCTGAATCGAGTCTAATTTCATGATTGAAACCATTAATTTTGTATATCCTCAGGCAAAAGAAAACAAAAAACCATTAATTTTGTATATTACTTTTTAAGATCATTTTTATAAAAAATTAATCAATTAATTTAGAAATTATTTAGTTATCTAACTATTAATAAATAAATAAATAGAAAATTTTGATAATAGTTTTATAACTAAATAATTATTATAAGGTTACATAAATAATTTTTAAATAATGATATAAAAAATGTACCATTTTAATAATGAGACCGACTACACTTTGAAATAAAATAAAAAATAAAAAAAAAACGAGAAAAGCACAAAGAGTAAGCACAAAGAAGTAGAAAACTATTTAACAAACATGTATACTCATACATGATTTAATAAAACTATTGTACCATCTCAATTGATAATCTAACGGATCATCACTCTAAAAAAGTTAGAGTTCACATTCGAGAAATCTGGATAAGTGAAAAATAGTCAGAATGGTACGTGGTAAATTGTAACGACACATAAGTTACATAACCACATAAAATGATATATTTTTTTTTTTAGTCTAGTGAAAGAATTGGTCAGTCCAAAAACAAAAAAAACAAAAAACAGAATTGGTCAGTTGATTTAGGGCCAGTTTGGTATTGCTGTGAGAAAAAACAGCTGTGAAGTAAAACAGCTGTGAAGTAAAGTCAGCTGTAAAATAAAGCAGCTGAGTGTTTGGTAAACTATGTTTTCAAAAGTGCTGTGAATTCAAAAAACAATATCAAAGTGTTTGGTAAATGTTAATGTAAAAGTGATGTGACTGTGTATAATTATTAAAATGGACATGATGCTGAAAATTTATTTCACTTATTTGTTTAGTAAAACTAAAATGTTTTTTTACTTATTTTTTAAATTTGTGGCTACAAATTTTTATTAGCATTAATTTTTTTAAGAACAACATTATTAAATAAGTATTCCTATTATTTTTTTAAGTATATTATAATTTTAATCGTACAAATAAAATATCATAATTAATTATCACAATATAAAATATAACTAACAATGGACATATTTTTTAATTTAAAATAAAAAAATAAAAATTATAGAAATCAATAAGGGTAATATGGGTAAAATAAAATATTCATTGTTGTTGTGATTCGCTGCAGTTTTCAAAAACACCTAGAAATCTGCTTTCTGTTTTTGCTGTGGATTGCTGTGGAGAGTTGAGAATTGTGGGGTAAAACAGTTTTTTATTTTTTTACCAAACATCAAAACTGCCGTAGGTAATTAAGAATTGTGATTTACAGCAGCTTGGTACTCACTGCAATCCCAAATGGGCCTCAGTGCTATTGCAAGTACGTACGTGGGGAATGATATCGGCATCCTTCCCAATATTTATATTTTTTCCGCCATGAAAGCAAGCACACGCAACTGTAGAAGAATATCATAAGCCACTCATAAGTCATAATCAAACCCACCACCCATTTCTGAATTCGGGTTTTCACAGAGCCAACTCCAATTCTCTCTCTCTCTCTCTCTCTCTCTCTCTCTCTCTCATGGGACGACGAACAACAAAGCTTCGAGACCACCTGATAGGAGTAATGAAAGACAAAGCCTCCCAAAGCAGAGCCGCAATCCACCTGGACTCTCTCCACCTGGCCCTCCTCCGCGCCACCACCCACGACCCCTTCACTCCGCCACCTCCCAAGCATCTCTCCCACCTCCTCTCCTCCGGAAACTCCTCACGCGCCACCGCCTCCGCCGCCATCCATGCCCTCATGGACCGCCTACAGACCACCCACGACTCCGCCGTTGCCCTCAAATCCCTCCTCGCCGTCCACCACGTCATCAAGCACGGCTCCTTCATACTCCAAGACCAGCTCTCCGTCTACCCCGCCGCAGGCGGCAGAAACTACCTCAAGCTCTCAAACTTTCGGGACAATTCTACCCCCGTGACGTGGCACCTCTCCTCCTGGGTCCGATGGTACGGTCAGTACCTCGAGACCCTCCTCCTCACTTCTCGGGTTCTGGGCTTCTTTCTCGGGTCGGCTTCTTGCATTGCGGATAGAGATAGAGAGGAGGAGAGAGTCTCAGCGGTTATGAACTCCGATTTGGTTAAAGAGACCGAGTCGCTGGTGAGTCTACTCGGAGAGATTTCCAAGCTGCCCGAGTTAATGAATGTGAGTGGGAACAGATTGGTGGGTGAGGTTATGCGTTTGGTGGGTGAGGATCAGATTTCGGCGATGAACGCGGTTTCGGTCCGAGTCGGCGAGTTCAATGAACGACTGGGTTGTCTGAGTTTCGGCGACTCGGTCGAGTTGCTGAGTGCGTTGAACAGATCCGAGGATTGCAAAGAGCGGCTGCTGACGGTGATGAAGACTGAGTTTGCTGAGAGCTTCTGGGGGTCAATAAGAGAGACGAAGGGGAAGGTTGGGAAGGAAATCAAAGAGGACAATAATAAATTGGTGATGACAGTGAGGAGAGACAGTGGGAGTGAGTCGGCTCGGTTTGGGGACCGAGTTATGAGGTCCTCTGACTCGGTCCGATTCTCATCCGGAAGAATATTGAATATCAATACGTTTACTTTGCCATTGGATTCGTGTCGACAATGAAATAAGATGATTAATTAAATTGTGATATTTTTTTGGGTTAGCTGTGATTTGTTTTTTCCTCCTTCTCCTTCTCTCGTACATTTGTAAAAATTCTCTCTTTAATTGAAAATATACTGTGAAATTTTAATTGAAAATATATGTGAAATTCATTATAAAAATGCACCTACTTGTTCTATTATACTTAATTATTTCCGGAACTGCGTTATATTTTACTTTCATTTAATTACGTTTTTCAATATAAAACTTTGATACTAAATCTTAAACCTAAAATGTTTAATCATTCTTTAAACAAACAACATATATCATTTTAGATATAAATACAGTATCAACATAAATTATTGGGCAAAATATAGAGAAGTTAGTGAAGTTGCAGATTTTCCAGGTCTTCCTTTTTTCCCTTCTTCATTGACTCACAAACTATGTTTGTGTAGGATTTTGTATTGATTTTTTCAACAAAAACAAAAAGAAGAAGCAAATTTTCATATGAAATTCATACATGCCAAAACCATAAAGTAGTACGTCCAAAATCTTACCATAAATAAATGTATTAATGTCTATATTGGTCAATTTATTGTTGCATGGATATGCACTGAGAGCAGTAGAAGAATGTTGTTTTATGTACCTTCTTCCTTGACCCGACTTTGAGAGGTTATTTATTAGATCCATGAAAACTGGGGGGCTCTTCGCCATACATATTAAATATTTCAGTCCCATATATTGTTTCGACCTATGTAGAAACTCGAATGTGTCCGGTAAAAGGATAGTTTACTTTCATGAAATAAATATTGTAATATATAACTGATTCATCTAAGTTTAATACTTTAATGATTTGTAGCAATAATAAAAAACAAAATGCAAAATTTACATTTTCCTGTTGGTAATAAAAGAAGCTAGCCAAACTTTGTTTGAATGAACATCCAGATGTGTTTCATGTAGGAAAAAAGAAAAAGAAAAGGAAAACAGTATATTAGGAATTATCCATTTTTATTTGTTTAAGCTCATTTTGAGGATGAGATAATTAAATAAATGAAATGAGAGTACAAATGCAGAAATTAATTTGCAATAATGCCAAAAGCCTAAAAGTGACATTTTGTGATTTGGGTAGCAAACAGCCACTAGAAGAAGTGGAGAAGTAGGTTATTGTGATATTTTGGGAAGCAGCTTCTGATGAAATAGGCCCCAGCCATTTAAGAGCATTGAATTGGATTGGATGAGTGGCCCCAAAGGACAAGTTGGGTTGTATTGATGCGATAGTTTTTTAGTTTCAGAATGCAATCAAGAGTCAATCAAGTAAACAAAGCCTTTGATTAAGTTGTTTTGACTTTCGACTATGATTCTAGAAGGATTAGCCGATTAGGTGCTTCCACTGTTGTCGAGATGTGACTTATTGAGAGTGTTTTTGTAAAAACCTTCTTAGTTACTTAGTAGTGTTTTTGTTAAAAATAAACTTTTTTAAAAAAAAATTTATATATTTTTAATAAATATACTTAAAAGCACTTCATGAAAACCAAAAAAAACACTTCTAAATATTTTTATACTTCAAAAATACATTTAATTACTTTTGCCAAATAAAAATAAAAGCGCTTTTAAGTTTTATAAAAACACTATTAAAGCTTTTGAATCCAACATACTTCTATTAAAAATTTAATACATATGTAGTGTCAAAATGTAGTCTCCACCATTGAATTGAGAGTGCAGCGTCCAATAGGCTAAGGCTCCGTTTGGGATGCGGTGGAGGAGTCAAAAGCTGCTGTAGATGACAATTCTCAATCACCTATAGCAGTTTTGGTGTTTGGTAAAAAAATAAAAAACTGTTTTTTCCCACAATTCTCAACTCTTCACAATAAAAACAGAAAACAGATTTCTAGGTACTTTTGAAATATGCAATGACACACAGCAACAATGAATATTTTATTTTACTCATAATACCCTAATTGATTTCTATAATTTTTATTTGTTTATTTTAAATTAAAAAATATGTCTATTGTTAGTTATATTTTATATTGTGATAATTAATTATGATATTTTATTTATAGGATTAAAATTATAATATACCTAAAAAAGTAATATGCATACTTATTTAATAATGTTGTTCTTAAAAAAATTAATGCTAATAAAAATTTGTAGTAAAAAATTTCAAAAACAAGTAAAAAAACATATTATTTTTATCAAACAAATAAGTGAAATGCACTTTCAGCATCATGTCTATTTTAGTAATTATACACAGTCACAACATTTTTATATTAACATTTACCAAACACTTTGATACTGTTTTTTGCACTCACAACACTTTTAAAAACATAGTTTACCAAACACTCAACTGCTTTACTTTACAGCTGACTTTACTTCACAGATGTTTTACTTCACAGCTGTTTTTTCTTACAGCAATACCAAACTGGCCCTAAAAGGTATTGAACAATTATTCACTCTTTTTTTTTTTTTTTTACATAAGTACATAACCAATAGTAATAGTATTATAGTCACTAAATTTATTTGTTATATTTCTTCACTACATAATGTATTTGCACATGTAAGAGTATCTTGTTAGAAATAAATAAAGTTGGAACCCTATTCAAATCAATAAGAGATTATAACAGTAGTTAATAAACAAAATTTGATGTCGAATTTACTCCTTTTTCATTGTTAGAGAAAACCCCTTAATCAATGGCCTAACAAAAGGTTCCCAATCAAAAGAATATGAATGTGAATGTGAATGTGAGGATCAAAAAGTATGGAGCCGCGCGCTGCTCAGATGAAAAGTATTTCGCCAAGGTTCCTTGTGCTACACCAATAGAGAGGCGAGAGTGTCATTTGACAAAAATGCCTCCAAAAAAAGTCACATGCACTGCATATGATCAAATTTAGTAAATAAAAAAAAACTTTAGCATTGTATTGATGTACAATGCTAAAGTTAAATAAAAACCATAAGCTTCAAAATCATGTGTTTAAGCTCAACTCCATCCATATGAGTATCTCTAACAATCATCCCAAGCCTTCAAGACATACTAATGCGACTTGTAATACAAGTTTAGAATCCCTCTTTATTTGTATCTTTTTTGTAATTATTTAAGATAATCTAATTTAAATCTTGTAGGGATTTCGATTTCATTTGAGATTATAGTAAAACCTAATTTCTTTGTAACCTCCTAGATAAAATTACAAATTACAAATCTTGTTAGTTAACGGCCTAAAATGTTAACTAAAGGGTGTTGAAACAATGATAATATGATAATACTTCTCTCAGTCCATAGTAGGAGGAATTACTCGGTCCCCATTAATGTGGCACAACCACAGCCACACACATCCTTTTTTTTTTTTTTTTTAAGTCCAATAATTCTTAATCTAAATTTTTTTTGTTGAGTTAACTTTTACTTTAGTTAAAATATTATTTTATTTTATTTTTTAAGATACCGCAATTAAAGTTAAGACAAAAACTCAAAAGAATTTTTTTTTCATTAATCAGGATTAGGGTAAAATTAAATGAAACACAATCTAGTAAATTGTAATTCAAAAGATCCTAAAAATTCTAATACAAATTAACTTAACATCAAAACAGGACAAAAAGACATAATAAGAATACTGCACACAAAAAAAGAAAAGGATAGATGATGCATAAAAGTTGCAGCATTATGTTTTCATAACAAATGCACCAATCAAACAATTAGTTATCTAATTCGAGTTCCATAGTCACTATAATTACAAACCAAAGGATTTCTAATAAAAAGATAAAAAAATTACAGGAAAAACTTGGAAAAGAAAAAAAAATATAGGAAAGTCCAGAATAGCTATAAAAAAAAGGAACAAAATTCTTTGAGTTTTCTTCTACTTGCATGAAAGGGTCAGATGCATAACATTATTGAAGCAATTGCATTGACAAAATATGTGGATTGAAAGAGGCTCAAGAAAACCAAATTAGAGATAATAAATAAAAAAATCTTGTCTAATTCAATTTCTCTCAAACAGAAAACAGAGCAAATTGTAAAACCTTAGTCCTCAAACTCACCTGCCTTGTACTAACCATCCACTTCGGAATTTACTAAGAAACCATAAAATTAAAATTTTCAGTAGGGAAGATGGCCGCCCAGTCACAGTGAAGATCGCCACCCAGTCACGGCCAACACTGTTGGACAACAGTGAAGAACGTGGAAAAAAAAAAAAACCCTTTTGAGAAACCTTAAAATGAGGTATCTTAAAAAAAAAAATTTTAACTAAAGTAAAAGTTAACAAAAAAATTTTTGGGTGAACAGTTATTGGGCTTTAAAAAAAAAAGGATGTGTGTAGTTGTAGTTAGGAGCGGACATTTAAACCGTGGATCGAAAAAATTGGCCGGACTGCATCGGAAAAATATTGAAAAAAACCGGTTGATCAAGAAATGGTCAACACCGAAAAAAAATTGGACCGGACCAATCCTATTGGGTTCCAGTTCTGAATCCACACACATATTACCCTACCCGGACCGGACTAGCCTATTTATGTATATATATATATATATATATATTTTATATTTTATTATATAAAAATTATATATATTCAATAAAAAAAGTGTAAGGCATTTTCTGCACGCGCTAGGATTCAAACCCAGGGCCACTTGAAAAAAGTCAAAATTTGAATTCCCACTACACCACTTAGTAACTTGTGATATTAAGTACATATAATATATTTATAGGTATGCTGATACTTGAAATATAATAATTTATAAAATTAAATATATTTTATATATCATTCATTTGCACTTGAAGATATTATTTTACGTCTCCATTTAAATATTATTATTGTAAAAAAGTCTAAAAATATTACTAGTTTATATTTTATACACATTTTAGATAATGAAATTAATATTAACCCTATACACTAAGTCTATTATTATTTATTGATTACTCTATAATAAAATTAATATTAACCCTATACACTAAGTTCCCTTACTATTGTGGTTTTCCCATGTTAGTTTATGAACTAATTTTTGTCTCATGTTGGTCCATAAATTTATTAAAATATCCTAAGTTGGTCTGATCCGTCAAATATGTGCCAACATCCATCTAAATGAGACCATGTGACATCACATGGGTTTTTAGGAGGGCAAATAAGGGTTTTCAAGCAAATAAGGCAGGACAAAAAAAAACCTAATAGAAAAAAAAATTACACAAATACCACCCAGACTATAGAGGGGTGTGTGCATTTAGCACCCAAACAACAAAAAAATTACTGGGCTAGTTTGGTACTACTGTGCTGTGAAAATAATCACTGTCAAATGTGCTGTGATTATAATCAGCTATGAAATAAAATAGTTAAGTGTTTGGAAAACTATATTATGAAAAGTGTTGTGAATACAAAAAACGATTCTTTTGTGTTTGGTAAATATTAGTATTAAAAGTGCTTTGACTGTATATAATGACTAAAATGGACATGATACTGAAAGTGCTTTACAGTTACTTGTTTCGTTAAAAAACCACTTCCACTTGCGTTTATACATTTTTTTTCTAAATTTTTTCATAACTTTCACTTTGCAAGAAAAAAGAATATAGAATCTACAGGCTCCTTTTGTTGAGGTAAACTTCAACTTATTTATGTTGAGATATGACATTGTTGGGGCCCACACGAATCGTTTTGTGTCGATCCGAACCGTTCGCAAGGATCATCTTCATTTATAGATCATCCTTGCAAAAAATTAGTAAAATCGGAAATCATTTACCTATCTAACTTTGAAAAAACAAATGGATGGTTTCATCGAAAATATTTGGTTCGTCCATTTATTTGATCAAAGTTAGATAGGCAAATGATTTCTGATTTGGCTAATTTTTTGCAAGGATGATCTATCAATGGAGATGTAAAAAATGAACGGTTTGGATCTACATAAAACGACTTGTGTGGGCCTTAATAAGGTATACCTCAACATAAATACATAAATAAGTTGAGGTATACCTCAACAGAAGGAGATTGTAGAAATATATATATATATACATATATATCAACCATACACAAATGAACTTATTATGTTTGGCACATTGTTTCAAAAAAAAATTAGCTAGAAAACAATTGCAAACCATTATGTTTTATTTCTCAACAAAAAAAAAAAATTAATAGTACAAATTAATACGATACATAATTTCAATGGCACATTGAAGAACCATAATTTTAATTGAATAAGTAATGAAATTTGAATGCTAACCAATGTTGTATGTTAAATCCTACATACTGCATCAATATTAAATAATCTTGGGCAAATTTATTTAAAAATAACTAAACTACTCCTACATAAATATATATTAAAATGTCTAAATAGATGATGCACTCATTAAACTTGCAGCAATATTATTCCTCAGTGCCTTCAATTCTTGAGCTACTTAACCATCTTCTTCTTGTGCATAAGCTTCCCTTCCTATCGCTTCACTTAGGATGTCATTTGGGTCATCTCCACTTTCTTCAAAATGACAATCACGTTGGGCATACCTTCTTATATAGTTATGAAGTGGCATAGTTGCAATAACTATTTTCACTTGCTTCTTGAATGGAAAACTAGGCATGTCTCGTAATATTCCATCTTTTTTTCCACACTCCAAAAGTACGTTCAATAACGCTCTTAAGAGAAGAATGTGCTTGGTTGAATACTTCTTTATAACCCATTGGTTGAGTACCCCTACGGAAATCAGGAAGATGATACCTTTCACCTTTATATGGTCCCAAAAAACCTTTCATTTCTGGATATCCTGCATCCACTAGATAATATTTTCCTGAAAATAAAAGATATATATGGTTTATGATATAACTTTTACTTATAAATTGCAACAAGAAGTTAAATTATGTACACATTTTTTTCTTAAAAAATTACCATTTGGAGGTTTAGAAAAATTCAAAGTATGATCTCGTAGAACCAAAAGGAATACCCTTATATCATGAGCAGTGCCTTCCCAACCTGCACATGCAAATATGAATTGCATGTCAAAATTGCATGCAGCCATTATATTTTGTGTTGGTAGTCCCTTCCTTCAAATATATGGTACTTGATCACAAGGAGGTATTGAAGCATGCACATGTACTCCATCAATAGCACTAATACAATCCTACAAATGATAATAAGAAATGCTTGTCATAAAATTATAAACTCTAATGTACATGAAAAAACAAATAATAAGTATAATAATTACCTTAAAATGAGGCATATATGTGGAATCTCTCATTATTTCTGGTGGGACTGTTTTAAACTCTTAATCCAATGGTTTTATGACATCTATAGCCATATGACATACAATATCTAGTAAAATACCAAAATATCTACTAACAGTCTCACCAGAATGTTGAAATCGTTTTTGTGCTAGCCTATTTCCTGCACCATGTCCTAAAATGTGTAAAAACATTCCCAAAATCTCAGCTGCACCCATTCTCCTGCTACCCTTTAACCCATAATTGACTTGCAAGTCATCACATAATCTTATAAAGACATCTTTGTCCATCCTAAATAGGTTATGACAACGACTATCATTTCCTTCTAACACTCCCATTAACCAAATATTACCTATTTGAGAAGAATCCATACAAGGATTTTTATAAATATATTTCAAATAATAAAGTTCAATAGCTCGAGTACATATGCATATAATTTGGTTTGTCTCTTCATCTTCCGAAATGTCCATACTCTAAAATAAACCTGCAAGTTGTATGTGTTTTCATGAAACATCATTCCACAATACTTACAAATATTAAATACAAAAATATAAAAAATAATCATAACAAATAACACCAAAACAAACAAAAATTATCCAAATAATAGTCAAATATAATAAGTTAGCAATCCAAATAAAAATAACCAATTCAAACAATAATGTCAATAACATAATATAAAATAAACACAAAATAAGCGAATCATGTCTTTAAAAAAATAAAATAGTCGATCTCTCCTACTTATTTGTTAGTTAATTCATGATTAAGAAACTGTAGCTACATCTCTCTCTTCTCTTGAGATATGAATAACTGAGTTGCAAACCACCACAACTTGCTACCAGACTCTACTCCAGGTAGAGTTTCAACTGCTTGCATCACTTCAAGAATACTACTACCCTGTAAACCTGTATTCAATGATACTGGAGCACTTTTATTTCCAACTACATCAACAAGTTGATCAATTTGTTGAGATAATTTTGCAGCACCTCCTACCTTCCTTCCCCCTACAACAACTACTTTACCTTTCCTTCCTTTCTTAACTTGTGTATCAATTGGATTAGTTGCTCTCTTTTTGCCTCTTTCTTCAATACTTTTCACAACTTGATCATTAATTTCAATTTTGATGAACTCATCTGAATCACCACTATCTTCAACTGCAATGACATCATCCCTGGGATCCCCTTCACTTTCTATTGGAAGTGCACTAGATGAAGGTGTCCAAGCGTGCTTACCGGTGGCAGTGGTGTTCATGAACATCCTATCTAACTTCTCCATCATATCAGGATTAATGCCCTCCTTACGAAATTTTGCATACTTCGAATTTACCTGAAATTTAGAGATATGTGACCATTATTATGAATTCATACTATAATAAAAACAAAACATTAAAATGTAATAAGTTTACACACCTGAATTTTGTTTTGCCACCATTCATTAGATGCATCAACAGTATTTCTAGTCGTATTCCACCAGAGACCAATTTCCTTCCCAATTAGTTCTTTCCATAGTTTCCATTCAATTTTGAGTGCATCCCACTTATTCTTCAATTGTGATCTATCATATTGTCTTTCTGTCTCTTTATTAATATCTGCAACCAACATTTCCCATCCAATTTTATTAAAATGAGTACGAGGACGATTTCCTGCATTCACCTCCTTAATAGCTAGTTACAGAATATAGCTATAGTTGGAGGATTCCATATTGCCGAAGTTCGGGATCCACTTCCAACATTTCCAGTATTGTTGCTATTATTATCCTAGCTTCTTTCCCATCTGTGCGTGTATATATATAACCAAGCTTAACATAGTTACATAGTATTGCTAAGTAATTATAATTACAGAAAATTAGGCTGAAGTCCTTTTAGACAATAGTTTTTACGTACAGGCCGGGGGTGTTTTAAAATTCATAAGTAAATCCTTTTCATATATATTAAGGTCCTTTTTCTAATTACCACATCAGAAAATCTAATACACATCAGCATTTGTAATTTAAATGCTATATACACGTCAGCATTTTTAATTTAAATTATATTTGTCAAAAACCAAACAAATATTTGATTTTTATCTTTACTTAATTTTGAATTAAGAAACCAAATATATATCTTTTGGAGTTTGAATTTACAAACCAAATTATTGTAGGAGTTCAAGCCCACGTGTGTTCTCAAGCCTAGATTTCTTGTTTCAAGCGTTGTCCTCATCTTAGACGTCTTTTGTTTTCCTGTTTCACGCATTGTCCTCATCTTGGACTAGTATGTTCATTCGATAATTCAAGACGGCCAGTTTCTTTGTATTCTTCTGCAATCTTGTTCCACGGTAGCACACAATTTCTATTGCAGATATTGACAAACCATGTACCATCACAGTTTCTGAAGCATTTTCGATATACTTCAGTGTGAAGAAGTACGTCCTTACGTATTCATTTCCCATTGCACCCATCCTAGATATAGACAAACCATGTACCATTATTCCTGAAGCACCATTGCTCCTACCTCCTTCCACACGAAAGCAAGCCGGTAGGCCAAGGAACAAGAGGAAAAAACCACCAGTGGAGGAAGATAAGCTTTTTAACGTAGAAATCAAAAAACACAAAAACTAACGTGGAATTAATGCTTTTATTACAATTGAAGAAACACTCTTATAACTCTATATGGTTGAGTACATTTACAATCACAATTGGTATCCTAATTAAATGAGTTGATACATTTTTGGTACAATTAACAGTGTGGATATATATAGTGGCCCAAAAAAAAAAAAAAACAGTATTAAGGGTATATGATTTACAGTTAAGAAGTTCGAGGTTTATGATTTGCATGGAATTAAACACATTCGTGTATATCACAGGTTTATGTGTCCTGGTACATTTATAGCCACAATTGATACATTTAGGGTTTAGGGATTACATGGAGTTTAGGGTTTATGTAGAATCATTTATTACCATTGAAGAAACACAGCTTAGAAAAAACTGTACATGGATTGGTACATTTACAAACACAATCGGTACAATTAGAAAACAAATCCCAAAACAACCTGGTATTTCCCTTCAGGTTTACATGCCTAAATATTTTAACTACAAACCTCCCTCATCATGCACATGTGCATAAAAAATTTAGAACCTGGTACTTCATATACCACATCACAACTACCCCACAATCCAGACTGGAAAAAAATTTAGAACCAATTTAGTGTGAACTAAATTAATAATACAAGTATTTAAAATGAGTATTCAACTTACGAATCTGCCTTTTGTGGGGGGGCCTTATCACATTTAAGAAGCGGCCAATTAATTTCAGTTTGCTCTATTGCAGCTAAAGTCAATTTTTCAGATTCATACAGCACATAATCTCCAGGTTTGCTCCTCACAAAACCTACATCATCAACAATGTGGTTTGGCAATTACAAAGTTATACGGGCTGTTGCAGTGTCACGCGTTTAGTGGCCTCTTGCAAAACGTGCAAAAAAAACACTAAATTTACCTCCTCAAAATCCAAAAAACCAAGGTACATTTAATTTCAAAAGGAAAAAAAAAAAAAACAAATTAGGACATTACAAAAAAATAAAAATAAAAACCAACCATAAAAAACAAAATCAAACACACACTAAAAAAGAATTTACAAAAAACCCTTCATGTTGGACGAAGAAGTTAAATAAGCAAAGAATCCCAATCTGACATTAAACCCAATCTTATGATACATGGAAACCAGAAAAATGAACGAAATTGAATAAGTACAACAAACATAATTCGATCATAAACCCTACCCTATGGTACATGAAATACAGCAATTACAAAGTTATACGGGCTGTTACAATGTCACGCGTTTAGTGGCCTCTTGCAAAACGTGCAAAAAAAACACTAAATTTACCTCCTCAAAATCCAAAAAACCAAGGTACATTTAATTTCAAAAGGAAAAAAAAAAAAAAATAAATTAAAATGAAATTAAATAAGAACAAGAAACCCCAAACCCATGGTACATGAAATACAGCAATTACAAAGTTATTAAACAAAAACAAGAAACCTAATCCGACATTAACCCGTTTCCCATGGTACATGATATACACCAATTACAGAAAACAAAAAAAAACCCAAATGAAATCTCAACTTGAAAAGGAAACGTACGTACCATTTGTGATTGAATCAGCTTGTGTGAATGTCTACTGTCAACCATGGTCCATCTGGTAGAAGAAGGAATGATATAATTCCAAAACCACAAAACCCAAATAACCCCGACAACGTTCTCCCTTACCCAACCTGGTACAATCGAAACTAAACTATACTAGAAAACAAATAAGATCAAATTTTGAATAGAGAGAGTCTCAGATGATAAGAAACCAGGTTGGAGAAAAAAATGGGACTTATGGAGAAGCTAACATCGTTGTTTCTAAATTAAAGGGAAAAAGAAAAAGGTGACATGGCTGCTGAGTAATTGATGACTATGATTAAAAGGACTTCTATCTATATTTTAAATCTCTCCTGGTGTTACTCTAAGAAAGGTGTTAACATTGGACCTATCTCTAAGTTTCTCTTATAATTATTGATAGGAAGTAGCTAGGAACATTTTTGTTGGTATAACACTACCTTTGCCAAAAGTGAAGGCCATGGACCCATCAAATAATTACACCAAAACAAAAACCAACAAAACTCAATAAAATCAAAGAACAAAACCATCAAAAATTATAAATCATGTATGAAGAGTCAAGAGGACCAAAATTTATGGATGCACTAGTTGAATACAAATCACATTATCATTCTTGAGGAACATGAGATGAATGTTTCATAAAAGTAAACAACAATTATACTTCTAAAAAAATACAAATAAACAACTAAAGATTAATTTTTCTTATGTTTCCAAATTTGGACTGTGCTTACCGAGTAGTTGCATAAACAATTATGGCTTGATTGCTTGGGTGGATTAATGTTGCTTACATGTTGGGCTTGAGTGTCCATATTTTCAAACATGCACAAGTTTCTAACGGTGTACGAGAAATTTTTGTGTAACTGTAACATCACATAGTGTGCTACCGTGATATTTATCAATCCACTTAAATTATAACATATGGTATTACGGTAACACACAATGTGACCTTGCTACATATTGCCAACGTATTATTTGGCCCGGGGACAGGGCTTGGGTCAAATAAAATTGAGCAAGGCCTTACATGGTCACTTCTATGGGCCAAAATGGCCGGAGACTAGGCAGGGCCTGGATCTCCCCTCTTTCCAAAACACAAGCCCACTTCACATCTATGTGGGCATTGTCTCTATGCCCGTAATTACACTTCAATTATATTGTTGTCCCCATTTAGAGCTATTTTTTTCTTTCTTGGTTTTGGTCATTTTAGACTTCAATCATCACAGGGTAGTTCTATTTGCATCAGGAAAACAAATATTTTTCACTCCCTTTACTCACAAGCTTCCCTTTTTCTTTTCTCATTTATCCAACTTTTTTTTTCTTTTAGAAACTGTTTTTGTACTTACAAGAAAACTTAGGAGTAGTCAACCAATTAAGACATAGGGATGCTATGATGGCAATGACGAAGAAAGGGGAAAAAGCCATTGAGGTATAAATATATCATTTAAAATTATATTTGTTGGAGAAAATAAATTCTCTTTATTTTCTTTCATCCCATACAATCTAAACATATATTTGTCTTGTTAACATTCTATTGAAGCAATTTAATTATAAAACATCATCTAAATCCCCTATATTTAATTTAACTTCTCATATTCCAAAAGAAGTTAATTAATGTTCTTATTTTGTTTCTGCCCACCTCCGTACATGAATGCTTGCTTTCTCTGCCTGCAATTTTAGCGCAAAACAGATAGAAATCAAATTAATTATCAAATTTGTATATACAAAAGAGAAACAAAAAGTAAGTAAATGTATTAGAATTCCTTAAACCATCTCTACCTCTTTTTCCCAGTCACATCGAATGGTAATGATGGACAATATCAAGGTCTGGACTGCTGTCCCACCAAAGATCATTCCAGCCCAAATTCCCTAATTGAGTTCATTTTATCACCAAATTGATGTGAGTCCACAGTAAATATGGTATGCAAATAATAAGCATATATTAATGTAGTTACTAGTTTTAGCAATGCAATGAGATTAGCATAATAGCATGTGTGCCAAAAAAAAGCTGTAGTATAGCTTCACTGGTTCAATACTCTCTTCTTTTTTTGGTTTTTGGGAAATTTTATGTGCGAGTTTTAATCAACAATACGTACCATTACTCCTTGGTGGAAATACCATCCCATGACAAACCCAAGAGGCACCCCAATCAGATAATAGCAACCCAAGTTTATGTATGCCACATAAGATTGCCACCCAGATCCCACAGCCACCCCTGTTAAAAAAAATTAATAAATAAATAAAACATTAGTTGTCTCAAAATTTAATTGGGATACTGCATTGCAGAGTAATATTTTGTTTTCCTACGTATCAAACATCTTATATTGTCAACTGTATATCAAGATTGTACATTCATATATTATATGTTTACTATTTACATTAACAATTTGACAACATAACATGTTAAATTGTCGAAAGAATTAATTGAATGACTTAATTTATTCTTTTTAGAAAAATGTTAATGAAAAATGTGGGTTATTAATAGCTAATAGGAGGGGGAGATTACCAGAGAGAACAGGTTGAACACTATTGAGGAGAATTGTGAAGGCTAAGAGGAGGGAGAGCTTGTTTACTTCAGTAAGGACAGCTTCACTGTTAGTAAATATATAGCCGACCTCATTGTGGAACATCATAATCAAGAGCCAGAAGAAGAGGCCAATTATAACAGAGGTCACAACTGCCACTGTAGTGGCAAACTTGGCTCCCTTGCCATTACCAGCTCCAAGCTCATTTGCCACCCTCACTCTGTCAATTGTCAACAAAAATATTAATAGCAACATAAATTGTACGGAAAAAGGAACATCATAGAAGAGGTCTAAAATAATTGTTTACAAAGATCTCTATTGGCTAAAAATGTTATAAAGGTATAGGAGAGAAACTTCTTTGTCACTGGGATGTCAGGTCAAATTTCTGACCTGGCGTCACCGAGCGCTCGACAACAGGTCACCGAGCGCTTGATCATGTTGCCTAGTGCTCGGTACTACCATTTTCTCCTTATTCTGAGTTCTCGGTATTGATTTGTCAGCTTCATATTAGGTTTCAATTCTAAAATTTTGGGCCTACTTCGTAGAATCGTAGGGAGTGAACCCTCTGTAAAGTACCCTAAAAAATCGACAGAGAAAATGGTATTGGGCGCTTGTTGCAGCGCTCGGTAGTCATAATAAAAACACTACCAAATGCTCAACTCGGCATTGTCAAATAAAAAAAAAAAATTGATGTCTAATTTTTATTGGCTCGAGATGCCAAGTCAGATTGCCTGGTTCAGGTAAGTTATTTTCAAGGTATAGATATTCTTTTTATCTTTTTGCTCCCAACTTTCTATTGTAATTATTTGTCTTGTATGTTTGGTCAATGTATATCCAACTAATATCTTCATTCATGTGTGGAGAGTAGATACATAACGACATTTCTAAAAATATGATTCTGATACCATATTAATTAACTAATGTGTCTCAAAAACTTAATTGTTAAAATATGAACCAACAATGTATATCAAGATAACGGTGTACACACAAATTAAATTATGTTCCTAGCCGACTATAAAGAAAATACCAGAAGCATGCATCATCCAAAGAATCCAATGTGTTCCGAATCCAATAATATAATACTTATCCATATTATGAATGGAAAATGGCTGCACAAAAGCCCTAAAGAGCATAATGGAAGACAAACACAGCACAGGGTCCTATCACAAATGATGCAGATGATGTAGGTGTGAATTCAGGACTCTTTTGGGTGTGTGAAATCAAATGGGAACATTGGCACTTGTAATTCACAGCTCAAGTTAAGCAAACAAACGTAAGCAGAACCCATTTGTATAGTTATGTGCTTGAGCTTCATGCATAAGTATTAAGCATTAACCAATCAATTCTTGGTCCCCAAGCTAATCCGTCAGAAAGGGGCTGGAGCAGACCGCCACACATTCAACAAAGGTTGCCTAAACTTTATTATAAAAGGACAAGTTATTAATTGTCATAACATTGATTGATTGCACTCCATGATTAATTTCTTATTATTTTATATTTAACGTTTCTTGAGTTGAAAATCTCTTTGGGCCAATGGATTTGATGCTTACTTGGAATACCAATCCAAAAGACATCAAAACAAATGGGGGGTCATGTAAGTGACACAATCTGACAGATAGGGCCAATTTGCGAAGGCAAAGTTGAAATTGTCTACTTGGTATTTGGTAATGCTGAGTCTATTGACGCAATTAAGTACTTCACAATTATGGACCATTGTTTTGTTCTATATATTTGTCACGAGGCCTTGGCTCTAAATTCTTAAACACCTGAGTGGCTGCTATAAGTGAAGCTGTGAAGACCTCACATCTAAGAAGCTGTTGTGTTGTGTCTATGGACCAAATAAGGTCCAATCCCCCTCCACATGAATGATTCTTGAACTGAAATTGGACCCTTTCAGGCCCCAGTTAACAACATTTTGTATATATTTGAAAAAAATTTGTATGCAAACATATGGTATGTCTTTGATGATATTTATACATCCATTCAAATAATAACACATGTATAATTATTTATATTTATATTCTTAATGATAAACTTTAATTCTATTATGTTGTATTTAATTATTAATTAATAATTATATGCGATAAAAAAATTAATAATTATACACATATTATAACCTAAATAAATTTATAACGTACATCACATCGCATGTATATTTTTTTAATTAACAACAATAATCTATGAGTTTTGAACTCAAGACACCTGCATGTTCATACAATAATTTTCTTGTGTATTTAAGGTGAGGAATTGTTAATTCTGAGATATTGTAGGCACCAATGGTATGTGTCGGCCCCACAGTATGTTTAATTCACGTAATAATTTGTAAAAGAACAAAAAAAGAGCGAGGTGGTGAAGAGGTCTTACCCAGTTCCTGCAAAGAATGCGAGAGGAATCATCAGCTCCCAGCCGTTTATGGTCATGCTGCCAAGCAACAATAAGACAAACCTCAGTGCATTGAATTCTATACAACAATTTTAATTTGTGTGCATCTACTCATCTACAGGACGGAACCAACCAATTTCTTTCTTTCCATCTTGAGAGTGAAAGGGGCATTAATCTTTGTAGTAATGTTAGAAAAAATAATAAATTACTTTTAAGGACAAAAAAGCAAGATTATTAAGTGGAAATTCTTTTTAAAAAAATTAAGTCAAAAGATATTCTATTTTGTGTGCGCGCGGTCATCTATGTAAAAAAGTTGAAGAGCACTTAGCAGTTGCAGATGTAGTTTTTTTTAGCATTTAGAGTTAATTTTGAAGTTGCACATGCACTTTTTAAGATATTTTGAGTTTGCATATACAGTTTTTATGATGAAAATGTATGTATTTAAATTGCAGATACAAGCTATATATGCAACATTTTAGTGCTTGGCAAGAATTGTCGAGCGTTCGGTAAAAATTTTGTCCGAAAAGTTAAGTATTGGGCCAAATGCACTATGGGTTAAGCCTCTTTCTCATTTTGGCCTTTTAGGTAAAATACCTTTGAAAAAAGGCACATTTCTGAAACCGCATTAAAAATAATGTTAGGTGAATTATATTTATGGGCCATCATAATGAGTTGGTGTACAAATAAGCCTCTTTTCTATTAGAAATTTGATATATAAATTAATGTGGTCCCATAGTATTATGGGACCACATTATGTAGGACACGAAGTTTACTAAATATAATTAGAAATGGTAGTCGATTCCCTTTAGCAACTCTTATATCTTTAGCAACTCTTATATCTTTAAGATACTAATGAGATTAGCTAAATATAATAAATTGAATCAAGAAAGAGTGATAGATATAGTAACAAAATGTACAAGTTTGCGTACCATATTGCCAAAGCATCCACAGCAATGGTTGCATTTTTTAGATTTCCAGTCATTAGTATTAGTATTCTATAGTACCAATTCTCCAGGCTGTAAATCAATTACAAAACATAACTGTTAAGACTAATCAACATGGAAAAGAAGAAAAAACGAGAGAGAGAGAGAGAGAGAGAGAGAGAGAGCATACCAGAGCATGACCCCAGAAGCAGCAGAGAGTTTGGTGAATTCCCAGAGACCAGAAAATGCTTCCATGGAGAAACCAGCCCAAGTCAAGGGACAACCACCCCAAACAGTGTAACCCAGAAGCCCAAACACCAAAACCCACCAAGAAAAGTTTATGGTAAGGGCAGTGCCAACCACTCCAAGATGAAGCCTGTACACGAAAAACCAACTCACAAACACATGCACCCCCAGAGCAACCAGAGACACCCAAGCAATCACACCAGTCTTCAGCTGGCTCTGCAAGAACCTCTGCAGAGGAAACTGAAAAGCAAAGCTGAAGTGAAGGGGTATCATGGACATAGACACCAACCCAGATAGCTCTGCCACATCTGTGGGCTGTCCCAGGAGCTTTAGCATAGGGGAGGCAAAGAGATAGAGTGGCAGAAGCAAAACACAGCACAAGAACAACACTATCCATGAACGTTGCATGTACACTCCTAGCATGTAGTACTTCTTGGCCCCAAAAGCTTGCCCACATAGCGTTTCCAAAGCACTTGCCATCCCCAACTGAACAAAAATTCATAACAAAACTTAGCAAAAGTTCAAAAGATGGACAATTTGACATGTTATGCTAACAAACTACGAATTAAGACCATGTCGATTAGAATAGAATATCATGATTCTTTATAGTCAGATAACATAACTTACAAGAAATTCTATAGTAAAAGGTCATGACCATGTCAGACGAGACAGTCTAACATATTACGTTACCAGTAATTAAGACTATCCATTCAAAATCAGATAACATAACAGAACATGTTAGAGACAAGAACTAAAAGCTAATGACAAAAGGGTTGTTACAAAAAGAGCTTTTGTAAATGAAAGACAAGGTTACAGAAGCAAATAAAGACGTACCAAGAGACCGAAGTCGAAACCAACGATGACATTGTTGGCAATGGAAATTGCGGCGAGCTCAAGGTCACCAAGATGGCCAGCAAAGGCTTGGGTGATGACCAACATGGAATAGGAGGCAACACGGCTGAAGATTGCAGGGCCAACTATGTGCCACAGCTTCTGTGATTCAATCCAGACTCTGCTTGCAAGACGTTGATCTTCTTCTTCTTCATCATGACTCTGTTGTTGTTTTATTAATCCAACTGTTGTCGAAGCTAAGTCACCCAACAATGGAACCTCTGCTTCCTCTAGCAGTGAACCGTTCGTACTTGGCATCTTCGTTTAATTTTGCTACACTTGTCTGTAATTTTCTGGGCTGAAATGGGCAGAGAGAGAGAGAGAGCAATTCTTTTAGCTGTTAATATATGAATATATGCTTCACTTGCAGAACTTAAAAGACAAAAAAACTATACTTACTGATATATATATATATATAGTCACTGCTTACGCACCTCATTGTTTTAACAATGTGCTTAATTTGTCCATATGCTCCTTAATTTGAATCTCGATTCTTGGTTTCTATTTTTTCTCTGTTTGTTTTTAATTTACTCAATTTGTATATTATAAATTTAAGTTTGTGAGCAAATTAAACAGAAAACGGATTCATATCATCTATTGGGCATATTTGGTACTATATTTAGGAAAAATTTTAGTTAAAAGACTCTAACTATATCTCCCCCACGTCTTTCACCCACGTTCTTATCAATACAAGGACTCAAATTGTTATCAATTGAAGGACTCAAATTTTTATTTTGTGCTGAATAAAAACTTTTTTGCTACCAGTGTTACATTATCCGTCCCTTTTAAAGGCAAAATCGTTATTTCTCCCTAATTCCCCTCCCCCTCTCCCTCTCCGGCCACCAACCGCGACAGTCCCACCTCCACCCCACCTCCCTCCCCATTTCCAGCCACTGGACGGCGCCCCCCGTCGGAAATCCTCCACTTCCCTCTCTTTCCCTCTGTCACTCTCTTTCTCTCTCTGCAACTCTTCCTCAGCCGCTTTTCTTGACCAACGGCCTCTTCTTCACCGTTGCCTCCACTGGTGCGAGAAGATACGCACCTCCACTCCCCTCCACGTCGTCACGCTTTCCGAGATCGCCGCCATCTTCTCTCTCGTCAGCTCCGTCATCTACCTCCTCGGCTTCTTCGGCATTGCCTTCGTCGCCCGCACTCTGCACGACCACTGGAACGACGTCGTTCTGCAACAGTCACAATCGCAACCGCCGCCGCAGCAGCAAAAAGATGAGGAGATCGTCGAATCGGTGGTTTCCGGAACGACGCTAATTCGCTCGAGTCCAAGCTCGACAATTGCAGGAGAGCAGCGGAAATCTGGCGCAAGGCTCTCCAGCAACCTCCAGATCGGCCAGCGAAGCCGTCGGCACTCCTTGGGTCCGGCGGTACAGCACCAATAGAGAGAGAAAGAGAGTGACTAAGGGAAAGAGAACAAGAGAGATAGAGAGAGAGAAGTAAAGGATTTCCGACTGTGGGCGCCGTTCAGTGGCCGGAATTGAGGAGAGAGGTGGGACTGTCGGGGTTGGTGGCCGGAGAGGGAGGGGGAGGGAGAGGAGGAGGGAGGGGTTTCTGAATTTTTTTTTTTTTTTAAACAACTATACTGGAGATGGAGGGCAATTAGGGAGAAGTGACGATTTTGCCCTTGAAAGGGACGGAAAATATAACACTATTAACAAAATGTCCTTATTTAAAACAAAATCAAAGTTTGAGTCAAGAACATGAGATTAGGGGTGGGCGTTTAAACCGAAAACCGAGTACACCGAATCAAATTGGGGAAAAAAAAAATCGTAAAAAATCGTTTTAACCAAAACTAATCAATACCGGGTCAAAATTGGACCGGACTGATCCAATCCAATTTCGGTTTTGATTTTGCACTTCACAGAATTGGACTAGACTGGATTGGACCGTTTAATTAATAGTATTTTTAATTTTTATATATATTTAATTCTTATACAATTTTTATACACTTTATAAACATTTTTATACACATTTTTACACACATTTTACACATTTTAGATAATAAAATTAATATTAACCTAGCTATATTTTAGACCCTAAAATATATTTTATATAACCATATGGCCTATATTAGTATATTCTATATATATAATAATGTTTTAGTATATAATTTTAGTTATACCTTTTATAATAAAATTAGTATATTTTTTATACTCTATAATCTATATACTAAACCCTATTTATTAAAATTATTATAGTTCTAGGATATAGTATATAGTTAATTAGTTATAAACTTCTAATAGAGGAAATTATGTATTAGGGTTTAGGGTTTAAAGGAAACTCTATAATCTAATAATCTATACTGTAAACCGTAAAAATAATAATTATATAACATATATAACTAATAACTATATAAGTATATAAACCCAATTGAAATCCTAATGAAACCCCAATTAGACTCATAGTTAACTATAAGTCTATAACATTATACCCTAATACAATTATAACTATATACCCTAAATTATATTAATTAGTTAATTACTCTATACATATATTGTATATAAGTAATAAGTATATAAGTATATAACATATATAACTATAGAGGGCCCTTCTAATAAGGGATCCCTCATTTAGTGTTAAATGAGGGATCACCTTGTGGGGCCCACACGGGTCGTTCTGTATTAATCCGAACCGTCCATTTTTTACATCTCTATTGATAGATCAACCTTGCAAAAAATCAGCCAAATCGGAAATCGTTTGTCCGTTCGATTAAGCGGTCAAAGTTTAGGTGTTTATAAAAGCATTTATTGTTCGTTTATTTGTTTTAAACTTTGACCGCTTAAACGAACGGGTAAACGATTTCTGATTTGGCTGATTTTTTATATGAATAATCTATCAATAGAAATGTAAAAAATGAACGGTTCAGATTAATACAAAACGACTCGTGTGGGCCCCACAAGGTGATCCCTCATTTAACACTAAATGAGGGATCCCTTATTGGAAGGGTCCTGTATAACTATATACCCAATTAAAACCCCAATTAGACTTATAGTCAACTATAACCCTATATCCTAATACATTATAACCATATACCTAAACTATATTAATTAGTTAATTACTCTACACATATATTATATATAAGTAATAAGTATATATAATTATATAAGTATATAAACTCAATTGAAACCCCAATTAGACTCATAGTCAACTATAACCCTATACCCTAATAAAATTATAACTATATACCCTAAACTATATTAATTAATTAATTAATTACTCTATACATATATTATATATAAGTAATAAGTATATAAGTATATAACATATATAACTATATAAGTATATAAACCCAATTGAAACCCTAATGAAACCCCAATTAGACTCATAGTCAACTATAACCCTATATCTTAATACATTATAACTATATACCCTAAACTATATTAATTAGTTAGTTACTCTATACATATATTATATATAAGTAATAAGTATATAAGTATATAACATATATAATTATATAAGTATATAAACCCAATTAGACTCATAGTCAACTATAACCCTATACCCTAATAAAATTATAACTATATACCCTAAACTATATTAATTAGTTAATTACCCTATACATATATTATATCTAAGTAATAAGTATATAAGTATATAACATGTATAAGTGTATAAAGTATAAACCCAATTAAAACCCCAATTAGACTCATAGTCAACTATAACCATATATCCTAAATTATATTAATTACTCTATACATATATAAGTAATAAATATATAATATATAATATATATAACTAATTAACTATATAAGTATAATTGTATAACCACAGTTGAAACCCCAATGAAACTTAAAACCCCAATTTAATTACACAAAACCGTAAAAAATCTAAGTGACTTAAGTCACAAACACAAACTCAAACAGTCAAACTATGTTTCAGTTTGACACTTTGACTCAAAGACTTCAAAGTATCAACTCTCAAACCCTCACGATGCAGTCACTCAAACCCTCTAACTCCCCTTAACCCTGTGTTCGTCGCCGAGTCGCCCTCACCATCTTCCTCTCTTCCCGTTGCTGTTGTCGTCGCTGTGGTGATCTCTCACTCTCTCAGCGCCTCTCAATCTAGCTCTCGATCTCTCACTCTCTCAGCGCCTCTCGATCTCCCCTCTCGATCTCAATTTTGGAGGAAGACGAAGAGAGGTTCAATCCATGAGCTATGGGTATGTGAGAACCGCCATTTTCACATAGTCGCAGACTCTCATTTCTCGTCTCTCATATCTCACTCTATCAGACTATTACAGTATTATTGATTTTGTGCTAGGGGTTTGATTTAGGGTTTGATTTGGGGTTAGGGATTTACTAATTTTGGGTTAGGGATTAGGGATTTACTGATTTTACAGTAAAGTCAAACGATTGTTGTTGTCAAATCCAATCTGGGTTTTGTTTTTCATTAGAAATTTTTCTCTGGGATGTATGTATTCAATCAAATGGTATTCAGTGTCGAATTTTACAATGGTTTGTTTCTTCATTTCTTGGTTGATTTGGGATTGTGAATATGTTTGGTGGCTTGATGCAGTACAATTTTTGGTCCAGTCCCAAACAATGCACCGGACCAAATTGAAACTGTTACAGTTCAGTTTGGTCTAGTTCTGGTGCAAAATGTACAGTTCTCAGCACCGGACCGGACTGGATACCCTCCACAGTCCAGTGCACAGTTTGGGGGGAGAACTGAATTGGACTGGACTGTGCCCACCCCTAATGAGATATAGTTGGAGCCCTTTAATTACAAATTTTTCTTATATTTAAATATTTATAATTTTTGCATTTGCAATGCATGATTAGAATTGAAACAAATAAAAACAAACACATCAATAATTCAAATATGAATGGACAATTAAAGTTGTTTGTATCTTGAATCTAACAGTTTTTTTATTTATTTGGGATATAAAAAGCTTAGTGATGAATGATTATTCTTAGATTTGTAATATAACAGATTTAGGTTTAAAAAGCCAAATTATAACAAGAAAAAGAGAAAATCCAGCTTCATAGTCACATGGTTAATTTGTTTTATTTACAAAGGAGATAACATGTCATTTATACAGGCATGAATAAAAAATAAAAAGCTCTTGCAGCTTTTTCCTATTTTTTATTAGAAAAGAAAGAAATTCATAGATTTCAACAAAAAAAGAAAAAAAGATTCATAGATTAAACAGAATAAATATTCAATAGTGGGTTATAACTTATATATGGAGTCAAATCATCTTGAATAGACAAGACACTGCGTGTGTGTATATATATATATATATATATATAGCGAGCTATGAGCAAATCTATATCAGCTATCCTTGTGGTCTATACTGGCATGTCAATTACATATATATATACGAGAGTAAATCAATGTAGCCATTGATTAATGTCATTGGTTTGGGCATTTTAATCGTGCACAAAACCGGCCGAACTAAACTGTTAAAAAATTATAAAAAATTATATTGATTAAAAAAAGTCAACATTGTCAAAAAAACCGAACAACACCGGTTCGGTTCCGGTTCCATATCTCATTTAACTGCACAGCATCACATAACTGCAAAAAATATATATTTTTATACATATATATAAGAATATTTTAAAATTAACTAGTTAATAAGTTAATATAAAGTTAATCACCATGTTGGGCCCACCGCACAATGTAATCTTAAAATCCGAACAATCTATTTTTTAGGCCCTACTTCAAAGATCATCCTTGTAAAAAATCTTCAAAATCGAAAATCATTTAGTCATTTGATTATAACAACAATTATTTATATGTTTTTATCGAAAATACTGATCGTCTATTTATTTGATCTCAATTAAATGACTAAATAATTTCCGATTTAGTTGATTTTTTGTAATGATGATCTTTGAAGTATGACATAAATAATTGACGGTTTGGATTATGAGATTAGTTATGTAGTGGTCCCAAAAGTATGGTTAGCTTCATATTAACTTGCTAACTAGTTAGTTTTAGAGTACTCCTCTATATATATATACCATTTTATATATTTTTTATACATATTTATACCATTTTTATATACTTTTTATACACTTTTTGTACACATTTTTATACACTTTAGACCCTAAATCCTAATAAAATATTAAAATTAATATTAACCTAGCTATATTTTAGAGTTTAGACCCTAAAATATATTTTATATAACCCTATGACCTATTTTCTAGATATATAATATAATAATAAATTAATAATTTTAGTATATAATTTTAGTTATACCCATTACCCTATATAATAAAATTAGTATATTCTTTATATCTATATAAAAACAATTAGTATATTATTTATAGTTTATACTCTATATACTAAATTTTTTAATTGTTTATCATTCTAGGATATAATATATAGTTATATACTATATAAGTGTGTAGGGTATATGCCATATAAGGTATAGGATTTAAAATTTATGGTATAAGGTTTAAGATATGGTATAGGTCCTATAGGATATTAGGGTTTATGGTATAATGATTTAAAACTTATGGTATAGGGTTTGGTTGAAACTCATCTCTCATTCTCTAAACGTTAAACCCTAAGGTTTAAAATTTTATATATTCTATATACTCTATATATTCTAGTTACATAAACTAGTTTGCCCAACCAAACCCAATTGCTCAAACCCCAAAACATATGTTTTATATAAATTATAAAACATTAAAACATATGTAAATGTAATAAAAATACGAAACCCCAACATGGCCAAACCCCAAAACATATGTTTTATATAAATTATAAAACATTAAAAAATTTAAAACATATATAAATGTAATAAAAAGACCAGAACCGCAGTGGAGAACCGCACCGCACCGCACATAGAATGGTCTAGTTTGGTTTGATTTAGTTTTTTTACTCCCTTCACGGTTTTAAGCACCGAACCGCACCGCATATAAATGTCCGGCGCGGCACCCGGTTCTGGGGGAGAACGGGACTGAACCGCACCGCGCCCACCCCTAATTAATCATGTGAGCTTTCCTTCACAAAATCACCTTCCATGGAGAGACAATCAACCTAATGCTGTCTTTTTCATTTATACATACATTAGCTAAAACCAACATATGCAAGATGGACTAGTCTCATTCAACAATACCAAAAGAAAAAAATTAATCCTTCTATCCCAAAATTAATTGACTATAAACAGAGAGGTTCAAGACCTTATAACCCCACAAATGTGACGTATGTTTTGATACTAAGGAAATCAAAGCATTCAACTCAAAATCAACCGGCTATAATAGGAAAGACACAAGACCCTTAAACACACTTTTACAAGGTTATGAATTTTCAATGTGCAATACACACTCAACATTCTCACACCATAACCTCTATATATTTATTATCACATTTTTTTTTTTTGGGTGTGAGTTGTTAAATAACTTAATATGTATTGTTGATTCATTTTTGACAGTTTAAATATTTGAGATTTTATATAGCATAAGACTGAGTATCCAATAACTTCAATTATGGGTGAATTAAGAGAACACGTTTGGCTCATGGCTCATACCACTATATAAGAATTAATAAAGTGGAGATCATTTCAAGACTTTTGACTTCAAGGTGTCGAAAGCAATATCTCACATTATTGCTCTATGTAGAAGACTACTTTTGAAGAGCAAAATAATAGTTTCCACAAGGAAAATCAAAGCACGACCTACCTTTAAATCTTATTGAATCTCGATAAATTAAGAATACAACGAACAAAGGACCTCTAGCGATAATGTTGTTAATTCATGAAGAATACCAAAAGAACAAGAATAGCATAAAGACAAAATTGTCTATTCAACAATGGCCATGGAACCTGGCCAAAAAAAAAAAAACAATGGCCATGGAACAGAAGAGTAGGTATGATATTGATATCAATGATATGTACCTTTTCAGTTATTGAATTTGGTTATGCATAACTATTTCACCAACCATCCACATGCATGGACGAATCACATCAGGCCAGCCAGCTAATGTGAGTTTTTTTGAGAATGCTGATAATGTGAGTTTATCAAATAAAGAATGCTGCTTGGCTCTTTACATGTAACGAGATATCATTTCTCCTTATTGATAGATTTCAGCCTGATATGGACATGACTCTTTGCATATAAGGATTCAAAGCATTTTGAATGACTTTTTAATGCCTCATTTAAATTGCCATATATTGCTTCCAATATATCCTTATATGAGTGCATTTAATATGATGCCAAAATTGATTGGCCTAGCAGTCCACAGAAACATGTTGTTTGTGAGCCTGAGGTAAGTAACCATCTGTTAGATGAGAATGGAAGCAATTTAATTATAATTTTATAAAACATTCTATTCAAGCAATTTAATTATAATTTTATAAAACATCAACTAAAATCCCCTCCCATATTTAAAACTACCTCATATTTCAAATGAAGTTCATATTTAGCAGAAAAGTAGATAATTTAATTAATGATCAATTTGTGATACAAGTATGCAATATTGTAGCAACTTTGGGGAGCTCATATGTTTCATCCATTACATCTACTAGTCTGGAACTATATTCTTTCTTGTAATCGTTTTGTGGGTCTTGTTTAGTGTGTTTGGGTAAAGCCCAGTTTTCTCGGAATTGGGCCTGTGTGCCTCATGATGAATTAAAATTGTCAAAACCTGTATCCCATTTTGCCCAACCGATTTAAACATTGATAAAATTGTCAAAACCTGTATCCCATTTTGCCCTGTGGGCTCGTTTGGCACTGCTTTTCGGAAGGGTAAAAGCACTTCTAAATGAGTAAAAGCACTTATGTGTGAAAACGATATTGTTTGGCAAAATATTTAAAAGTGCTTTGAATCCATTAAAAAAGCACTTGGAGTGGTTTTGGGAGAAGCACATGAGAGGTGCTTCTTACTAGAAGTGCTGCCACTCAAAAACACGGGAAGCACTTGGGGTGTTTTAATGAAAATTTTGAACTTCCTATATTGTCCTTATTTTTAATTCTAAAGGCCCAAATAACCCTTATATTATCTTAAACAGCAAATGCTAGTCTCTCTCGTTTCTCATTTCTCGTTTCTCTCCGAGTTTATTGCCACCGACGTCGAAACAGCTCTGAAAAATGGGAGTTTGATGTATTTCGTCGGGGCAAAAATTAATGATGAGAAAGTCCTTTGGTCGTTTGGGTTGTCTGCCTAATTTCTTCGATTGTTTTCCAGTTCGCTCAAATATCTTTACAGTTCAGATTCACCTTTAATTGACCAGTGTTATACTGAAGTCTGGGTAACCAAACCCAAAATCTTTGGGGTTATCCACTTCCAAAAGACAATTTGCTCATGCGTAAGATGTGATTTCAGCTTTAATTTCATCTCAGTGTTCAATATTTGAAGCTAAGCTTGAATAGTACCGGGACTTGGGATTTCAAGGCAAGGATTTTAAAATTTGGATTTATGAGTGCAGAGTTTGCGTGATAGGCCTTTGTAGTTTATCGATCCAACATTGATATGATGAGGTGATTTGGGCAATAGGTCATTTGGGTATAATATATAGTTTCTGCATATGCAGACTGGAAGCCCAATTTGCAAATGCCTTCTTAGCTTTTGTGCTTCTGATCTAAACAATTCATGCATTATTTTAATAAAAAAGTTGTGTTATGCATCAGCTCTTTTTTTCCTATTTGATTCTGCATCAGCCTTCTAATATGCTTTATGTATATATATGTATTCTAGTGTTCAATTTTTATTTCTTAAACATTTTATTATGTAGATAATAAAAGGTTAATAAACTAAAAAAATAAACTTTTTCTTTAAGTAGCCAAACGTCATCAAAAGTACTTATCTATAGTGTAAAAGTACTTTTATGTTGACAACCAAACGAAAAATGCTTTCATGTAAAAGTGCTACTAATAAGAAGTGCAATTAATAAAAGCGCTACGATGCAAAAGCACTTCCTAAGAAGCACTGCCAAACGGGCCCATAGAGCCGTGGAATTCAGGGCCAAAACTCGATATGCATTACATTATATGTGTTATCATGTTAAAAAGGACTAGACTAGGGATCCGGCCCAACTCTAAGTCCGATCCTAGCTTAAGGCTCTACATACCCATTCGAGTTCATGGCCATATCCAACCGTGGCATACTGATCCATGGATCCGGCTCAGGTCTACCCGAATTTATATTATAAGTCAAATTGCATTTTTGGTCTTTGTAATTTCAATTATTTTTTACTTTCGTCCTTTAGTTTTAATTTCAATCATAAAGATCGCAATTAAGTCCAAAATGTTCACATTGTCTATTGACAAAAATCCAACATGACACGCCATTAACTTTGTTTATTCAAGATAGAAATGTTCAAAATACTCATATACAAGTCAAATAGGTGCTTGCCACGTCAAATTACTATCTCCAAAGTAAACTGTTTTAAAATTTTTGGACTTGTTATGAAAGTACATGACTAACTCAAAATTGAAACTATAGAATGAAAATGAAAAATGACCAAAATTACATGGACCAAAAGTGTCATTTAGCTCTATATCTAATATGTGTAATATATTACATAAAATGCTAATGAAGAAAAACACATGTCTTGTACAAAAAGAAGAAAGAAAACATTTAAAAACCATAAAAACATGATGGTGAGAATGAGATAAGCCATGGCCTATAAGACGTGGATATGGAATCTCCTTGCAAAAGCGTATCTCACTATCTCTACTTCCACAACAAAGACATCTTTGCTTTCATCATAGAACAGATCCAATCAAGTACTAAACCTTTATCCATCATTTTTAAGACAACGCTCAACAATGACACCAATATCATACTTCTTTCATCCTCAACTAGTAGTTAACAAGAGAGAAATTTCTCAGTAACACTAAATGATTAATTTAGTATTTCAACCCAATAATATGATGACACATGATTTTATATTTTATCACATAAAATTTTTTATAATTTCAAGATAAAACATATCTCGTAGAAAGCCAAGTCAGCCCATATTCCTATTATAAGTAAGTTTTTTCCAATTCACAAAGAGTCGGTAATTTAAGTATAATTTCTTATTAATGTTTTTTATTGAATATTTGTACGTTTAAAATTTAAACTAAAATAGATAAATTAAAAATTAAATTACTTTAAAGTCCATTCTTAATGATAAATAAACTCACCTAAAAAGTTGCAATAATAAATAGGTTCACTCTGTACAAATAAAATCCACGTTATGTTTTTTCCGTGTTTTTTGCACCAAACGCTCGGTGGGTTTTTTTTTTTTTTTTTACTGGGCAAAGTGCCACTGTCAAACGGTGGCAATTAATAACAGTAACACGTGTGTTTTTTGCAATTCAAATTGCTACTGTGGCACAGTGGCAATTCCGTGACTTCCGTGTTGCGCACTTCTCATTAAAGTTAAGCATGCTGATATTATTTATTGAAACCATCTATATTTTAGGGTATCATTCAAATATCACCCATTTAAAAAATTAGCCAAATCAAAAACTGCTTAGCCAGTTTATTACTGTCAATATTATTTCAATTTTATTTAACGGACTGTATTTGTATGTATAGTTTATATGACCAAACATTATCGATTTGGCTGATTTTTTACAGAAACGATCTTTGAGGAGAGACCTAAAAAATGAATAGTTCTGATCAGGGACGGACGCACAGCCAAGCTTGGGGGGTCGGGCGACCCCCCGAACGGCGGAGCACGTAGGCTTAGACCCGTCCACGGCGACGCCAGCGACCCCCCGACTTGAAGAAGGCGACCCCCCGACCCCCCGACCCCCCGACGTGAAGAAGGCGACCCCGACGGCTCGACGTGAAGAAGGCAACCTCCAGGGCGCTAGCCGCTAGCCTCCAGCCTTCCAGCAGCCATCGTCGCCATCGCCAAGCCAACTCGCCATGAAAGTGTTCACCTGCAGTGACGGATTCTGAGAAACAGAGAGAGAGAGAGAAGAGAAACAGGGCTGGGCTAGTGAGCTGCAGGCTATTATTTTTTTTGTTTAAGTTCCTACTCAAAACGACGTCGTTTTGAGCTAGGAGTTAAAAAAAAAAAAAAAAAAAAAAAACGCTTCTTCCCCAAATCAAATCCCCTCATTCATTAACAGTAAAACCCACACAGACAGAGCCCAAGTGCCCAACCCAGCCAGCCGTGAGTCTTTGACGTCGTCGCCCCTGCTGCCCGCCGTCGCCCCTGCTGGCTGCTGCCCAGTGCCCCTCAAAACTCAAGTTTGAAGTTCCAATTTTATTTTTTCAAGTAAGTTTAAAGTTTCAAACCCTAATTCCTAATTCTCAATTCACTTTAAATTTATAATATATGTTGTTTTTTAATTAATTGATAAGATTATTGTAATGAAATTAGACTAATTAGTGGTTTCTTGATGTTGATTTAATTATTGGTTGATTAATTGATTATGGGTTTTTATTGTATATTTGTATTAATCTGATTATTGATTTATTAGATTGTTGTTGATTATTGTTATTACTTTCATAATTTGATTAATTAATTATGAGTTTTTATTATATTAAGTTGATTATTGGATTTTGGTTGATTATTGTTATTACTTTGATAAATTTGATAAATTGATTATTGGACTTTAATTGATTATTGGAAATTGGTTTACATGTGTAGAATTATGGAACGATATTTTAAGAGAAAATGTCCAACGGGTAGTTCAAATAATTCGGTTAATTCAAGTTTTGGTTCGACTTTAAGTGGGTTAGATGATATTTTGGCTAATCTTCAAGCAGACCCTGGATTAAGAACTCAAATGGCGGATTATAGCCCTAATATTCGAGATGAGATCCGAAGAGCATATCTACAAAAGGGACCTTGTCAACCTAGAGGTCATATATTCCCACAAATTAATCAATCGGGAATTGATCGACGCTTCATTGTCCAATGGTTTGATGAGTTTGATTGGTTGAAGTATAGTCAATCTAAGGATGCCGCATTTTGCCTTTATTGCTATCTATTTAAATCCAATTTTGAACAAGCGGGTAGTGACGTCTTTACTGGGGTAGGCTTCAGGAATTGGAAGAAAGGGAGAGAAAAGTTTAGCACGCATGTTGGGCCGGTTGACAGTGTTCACAATCGATCTAGAGAAGCTGCTATGAATCTAATGAACCAAAATTCACATATTGAAACAGTTGTGCAAAAACAGTCAGACAAAGCTCGTATTGCTTATCGCACTTGCTTGAATGCATCAATTGATTGCACAAAGTTTTTGTTGCGACAAGGACTTTCTTTTCGTGGCAATGATGAAAGTGCCACTTCAAGCAATAGGGGGAATTATTTGGAGCTTTTGCAATTTCTTGCAAATCATAATGAGAAAGTTAAGGCCATTGTGTTGGAGAATGCCCCGGGGAATCTCAAGTTAGTAGCTCCTTCAATTCAAAAAATCTTGTTAATGCATGTGCCATGGAAACCATTGGGGTTATCATGAATGATATGAAAGATCGACTTTTTTCTATATTGGTGGATGATTCACGTGATATTTCAATAAAGGAGCAAATAGCTATGGTGTTGCGTTATGTGGACGACAAAGGGCAAGTAATTGAAAGGTTTGTGGGGGTCCAACATGTTGCCGAAACCACTTCTAGTGCACTAAAGGATGTCATTGATGCATTCTTTTCTTTCAACAAATTGAGCTTTTCCAAGATACGAAGGCAAGGTTATAATGAAGCTAGTAATATGAGAGGTGAGTTCAATGGCCTTAAAACAAAGATTTTGAGAGAACAACCTTGTGCATTTTATGTTCATTGCTTTGCTCATCAACTTCAACTAGCTCTTGTTGCCATTGCAAAGAAAAATGCCGACATTACCACTTTTTTCACATCTTGTAATAGTGTGGTTAATATTGTTGGAGCATCTTGTAAGCGTCGTGATGCATTGAGAGAACAACTCCAAAAAGAGCTTATGGAAGCCTTTGAAAATGATTGTCTTCAAACGGGTCGAGGCTTAAATCAAGAATCTAGTCTCAAACGTGCCGGTGATACACGTTGGAACTCCCATTATGGTACGTTGATTAGTTTGATTTCTATGTTTGCATCGGTTGTGAAGGTGCTTGAATTGATTGTTGATGATCGCTACAATGATAGTGTGGGTGAAGCAAATAGATTATTGGGAGAAATGTTATCTTTTCAGTTTGTGTTTCACCTATTTTTGATGAGATCTATATTGGGAATCACAAATGCTTTGTCAAAAGCATTACAAAAGAAAGATCAAGAGATTGTGAGTGCAATGGCTTTAGTCAAAGCATGTAAGGAAAGACTACATCATATGAGAAATAATGAGTTTGATCTTTTGGTTGATCAAGTAGCTTCTTTTTGTGCTAAAAATCATATTGAGGTTCCTAACATGGATGAGACATATGTAGCTCGAGGGAGATCACGTCGCAATGCTCCAATAAATGCTCCAATAAAAACATATCATCATCATTATCGTGTGGAGCTCTTTGTTTATGTCATTGATGAGCAACTTGTGGAATTGGAGGATCGCTTCAATGAGGTAAATAGTGAGTTACTTATTTGCTTGGCATGTTTGAGTCCGGATAATTCTTTCGTAGCTTTTGACATACAAAAGTTACTTCGTCTTGCTCAATTTTATCCTCAAGATTTTTCAGATCGAGATCTATTGGCACTTGAAGATCAACTTAGGATTTATATTCATCATATGCGTTCAAGTAGTGATTTTTCAGAATTGAAAGGGATTGGTGATCTTGCGAAAAAAATTGGTGGAGAAAGGGTTGGATCGGACATATACTTATGTGTATTTGCTTATTACATTGGCTTTGATTTTACCGGTTGCAACTGCTTCAGTGGAGAGGGCATTTTCCGCCATGAATATTATTAAGGGTCCACTCCGCAACAAAATGGGAGATCAATGGTTGAGCGATAGCTTAATTGTTTACATTGAGAAAAATGTTTTTTATTGCATTGATAATAAAGCTATAATGACGCATTTTCAGAATATGAAAACTCGTCGTGGATAATTGTAACTTGTATGTTTTTATTATGAATTATAAATGAAACAACTATCATTTAATTTTTTAGTGTTATTTTCGTAAAAAAAATTTATGGCATTGTGTACACTGTAACCCCGAAATCAAATTCCTGGATCCGTCACCGGTTCTGATCATTAAACTTCATTGGATTGGTGGTACCCATACAGAATGTTCTTATTTTCTGAAAGTAATAACATCGTCACTTGAAAGCTTCATGTATCAAACAACTTGGTGATCAAGAAAACCATAGCTAGCTGCCAGAGAAAGAAAAGCAAGCTTCCATGAGGGAGAGGGGTGCTCCTCCGTCCCTCTCCATCCTACCCCTTCCCTTTCTCCTCTGCTTTTCAACCCGTAATGGGTGTTCCTTCTCTGTCTCAACTACTCTCCCTTTAATGAGAGCACATCCCCCTTCAATAGGAGTTGATCTCCCTTCCATTAGAGCTTTTCTCCCTTCCATGGAAGCTAATTTACCCTTTACCTTTTCTCTTTTATCTCCTAATCCTTTCTCCTGCAACTCTCAATTTGAAACCCTAGATTTCCATGCCTACACCTTCATCCCTCTCTCTCCTCCTCAGTACCTCACCTCCATTACCACTTTCTCCTTCAACCATCTCACTCCTTAAACCCCAAATCTGAATGGGCCTTCCTCCTGCCTTACCCGCCTTTCCGGCGAGTTGTCTCAATGGGTGTCGTGTGGTACGTCCCCGTCACCCCATTACATACCCATCTCTCCATGTTGCTCCATTTTGCAGGGGCCATGTTTGCCGTTCTAGAAGGTGATGTTTGGATCTTGGTGTTTGCTTAGTGAGTTTCGGTTTGGGCTTTGCACTTTTGTCGGGGTTTATGTTTGGGTTTTGGTTGTTATTTTTGTTGCTGAAGTGCACGTGTGGTTGTGGCTCATCTCGCAGTGAACCCTCGTGGTTGGTGACAGAGTTCTTTCTTGGCGGCGGCTGCTCTTCCTGCTTCAGGATTAGGGTTATTGTTGTTCTTTTCTTTCCTATATGTAAGCTCAGCCTGCACCTTCTCTTCTTGAGTTGGGCCGCAGGTTTGGGCTGTTTTCTCTTGTTTTTTATTTGAGCCTTGCCCTTGTTGTATTTTCCTGGTTTGGTGCCTCTTTAATGAATCTCTTCAGACCCCAAAAAAAAAAAAAAAAAAAAAACTTGAAAGCTTCCTCTAGTTAGTTAAGATGCATTTGAAATTTGAGATTCTACAATTTTTTTTTTTTTTCGAGGAAAACGGCCCATGGCCACTTAAACATTATTATTCATCCAAATGTTACATCATGATGTAAGGTAGGGAGAAGCCAAGCCGACCTCTCCTATAGCCAAACCACAAGTTCATGACATTCTAATTAAATTGTAGGTAACGTGCTACCTTATGCGCAACACTTTTACATACCCGAGGCTGAAAACAAATAGAGAAAGAGAGAGAATGACGCATTAATGATTGAGTCTCTACCAGCAAAGCACCATAGCAAGATAAGCACTAGCTCTCCCTCACGATTCATGAACAACCTTTTGCACCGCCTCAGAAGAATCACTTTCAACCTGTATGTGTAAGCAACAAGAATCACTAGCTCTCCCAATACAAGACTGTAATTCATGACAAATACCATCAAGAAGATGGAAGCAACTCATTCGAAGGTGTACCGGCCCTTCCACAAAACTGAAGGGATTTTACATGTAAGGATTTTAATCAATTTCATAACAAGGGATTAGTTAGTGTTTATAAACATTAAATATATTGTATGAAAATTTCAAATGATTCATTGTATTTACTCATTTCATATTGAAACATGTTCTATTATAAGTAAGCATTTCTCATACATTGTATCTAGTAAGATTTGAAGTTGGGATCTCCTCATCTAAATAAAGTGGAGAGAAATATAACTAAATAAATAGCTAATAGTTCATTTATTTTGATAATCTTTCATCCAAATGGACTACACATGGGTGAAACTCTAGGGAATCACAGAAAAGAAAGTTTAATGGAGCACTTTCAAGAGTGGTGGTGACTTTTAAATGGATGGGTCAACGTCAAGGCTTGAAAGTATACTAGACAAATTAAGGGTTCGAATTCAATCCTTTTAGCAATGGAGAGATTAATTAGAGAACATTAACGTAAAAAATAGAGACATTAGATTTGAGAAGAAAAAGAATGACAAACTGTTTTATTCAACTAATAATAGAAGATGTACATCAGACGACTCATCTACAAATGGGTGCACGTGTCGAACTCCGAAACAATATGAATCACCAAATAATTAACAACTAATCACATCATCATCATCATCATCATAATCACCGTCCAATCCAAGTCCTCCATGAGTCAAAACTCAAACCCAATGATATAGAATCAAAGAAAACACAGCAAAAACAATAAAATAAAAAAAAGAAACAACAGAATTAATTAAAAGAGAATAGATCCATCTCGTCCGTCCATCAAAATCCAGATCTAGAGCCACCGAGTCTCCACGTGGACGAATGAATCTACGCCAACACGACAGCGAAGAAAGCTCCAGCGAGAGCGGTTCCAGCAATAGCAACCCGGCTGAAGCTGACGGCAGCACTTGGGGTATCAGATGCGGGTGGCTCCGAGGTGCCGGGTGCGGGTGCGGGTAGTGACCCGGGTGTGGGTGCGGGTGGTGACCGGGTGGGTGACTCGGTCGGTGAGGACCCGGGTGCGGCTGAGGTGGTAGGGCTGGGAGTGGGGGCAGGTGTTGGGGCAGTGGTTGGTGATGGGACGGGCGCACTGGTGGTTGGGGCCGGTGCTGGTGTGGCGGTGGGTGGTGAGGCTGTGGGTACTGGTGCGGGTTTAGGCGCGGCGCCTGGTGCTTGGGCCATGCATGAGGCGGCCAACAGGCCCAAAATCAACAACACTTGGAGTCTAGCAAAACCCATCTTCACAAAAAGTAATCTGAGAGAGAGAGAGAGAGAGAGAGAGAGAGGTTGATGCCTTGATGGGTTTCAAAAAGAGAGGAGGGAGAGAGAGTTTGAGAGTTTGAGAGTGAGTGAGATGAAGGGTTTCAAGAGGAAAAATATAAAAAGTGGAGGGTTATGAGGGACAGGGGTTATATGAATTATATATATACAGGGATGTTATACAATTATATACATGCGTATGCCATATGCACCCACCATGTATAACATAACGTGGTTAAGCCAGCGAGGGCGGTGTGAATAATTGGTCAGCCTTTCTCACTCTTCCTTTCTTTGAACTTTCTTTAAGGATCAGATACGGTCAAGAACCACCTAACAATCCAACATAAATCTTTACATTTCGACGCGTGTCCTAATTGGGGTCCTATTCGTAATTTGATTACAGTGTTATAAACATGATTTTGTGGGCTGGAGGACAGGTCACATGTGTTGGGTTTGCTCAAGGTTAGTAAAATGTCTATTTCGACCACACCAATTGTGAGCTTCGCGCATTCACATTTTAGGAATACAATATTGCGGACCTTAGCTTTTAACACCCTGTAATGTATTCACTATTTCAGCGTTCCAGTGTTTTCCTTTTCAACAACTCCAAAACGTGGTCGGTGCTTTTACCGAAATGACCCTTTGACTCATTATCCGTGCTTACAATGTAATGTTCATCATCATCATGTTAACTGCTAACATATAAAACACGACATGTCATGCAGTCATGCATACGCGTTTTTGACCATTAGATTTGATACGTTCATCTTTTCCATTTCTAAGGTGTAGATTTTACCTCATTTTGAATTACTAGATTTGGCTGCATTGTATGAGGTGTACGCATGAATTATAAATTGTACGTATGTCACATTTTAATAGGACTTAAATATGTTTTTACCAACTATATTTTCAATTGATTCCTATTTTACTATTCAAATGTTTATTTGTTATATTTTATCACTTAAAATTATTTTTATGTCTCACTTTATTTTTTTCTATTCATTTCATCACCCAAATTTTCAAAAATACTAATGTGGCAACCAATAGAATGAACAAAAAAAGATAAAGTGAGACATAAAAAATAATTGTAGAAAATAAAATTATAAAAATAAATATCTATGTGGTAAAATAAGAATCATCTAAAATTATAGGTGGTAAAAATACAATTGAGTCTTCTAATAGAGATGTGATTTAGAATATATATTATACCATAACCATGATTAAAATTCACCATAAATACACATAAAATGCTACTAAATCTTAACTCTAGAGTACAAACCACCTAAAATTAATTGTACACGTGGTGAATAGATTCATATTTGCTCAGCATAATGAGCATTACCACCACGCATTTGTAGTGAGCAAAAATAATCTCCGTGGTGAATACCCATTAGGTGATCAAAATGGTCTAATAAAAAATTGGAATACGGTGTTCATCTATTGTCATTCGGTTGAAGACCTTTTGTTGTATGCAAGAGGCCGGCTTCCTTCTGTTTAATTTAATTTTTGGTTTATGTGAGCTGTGTGATTAGCCGGTCTGGGGGATAATTATTGATAAGAAATGGATATAATAAATTTTGTTTTTTTCAGGGTATATAATATTTTTTAATAATGTTACCGTTGATGCGTTGCAAATGGAAAACAACTAACATGTTCCTTTCAACCATCAAAAATAAAAAATTCATTGGCCTCCAAACTTTTCTTGTCCTTTTGTCGTCCTTTGACTTCGAGCATGGAAGAAATACGGGCAACTTAGTTCAAACTTCAGTTAAAAACAAAAGAGAAATGTTGATAAACGGGCAACTTGTTATATTTAGGGCAAATTACAATTTAATATTCTAACTTTACCTCGAATTTCAAGTTAGTATCTCAAGTTTAAAAAGTTGCATGTCAGTACCTCAATTTTTATTTCGTTGCAATTGCATATTTCTGTCAGTTTTTCCGTCTGTCAAACCGTTAAGCGCTTATGTGGCACGGTGACGTGGTTTTAAAAAATGCCACATAGACAAAAAAAATAATAAACTTTTTAAAAATAAAATAAATAATTATAAAAAAACAAAAAAAATTATAAAACCCTAATAATTAAATTATAAAAAACCAAAAAACATTTATTTCATTTCTCTCCATTTCTGAGCCGTTGCCGCCGTCCCTCCCCTCATCTTCTTCTTCTTCTTCCCCAACAAATCAACCCAAAACCATAAAAAAAATCAACAAAAATCATCAAAATAAATCAACACAAATTAACCCAAAATCCATTTCCAGTACACCCAAATCCACAACCCCTCCTTCTTGCCCACCCAGCAACCCAACAACCCCTTCTCCTGCCCCAACAAACAGCCACTCCCCAAAACCCGAGCAACCCTCCTCCCTTCCAGCCACGCACCCCGCCGCCAAACCACAACCCAAAACCACCAGCTGAGACCCACACAAATCAACCTTCCTCCCTCCATTGTGCTTCTGCAACTCAAAACCAGAAACCTACAACGCACCACCCGAGACCCACTTGAGCAACCCTCCTCCCTCCCAGCCACACACCCTGCCGCCGAACCACACCCAAGCAACCCTCCCTCCTAGCCACACAAATCAACCCACCACCCACCACTCGAAACCCCAAAACTCGAGCAACCGAGACCCACCAGTCACCGGAGAAAGAGAGAGGAAGAAGATGTTGGTGGTCTCGCTGGAGATGGGCGCTAGAGAAAGAGATCGGGAAGGGAGAGAAGTGAGGAGAGAGAAGAGACAATTGCGGAGGGGGAGGGAACCTGAGACCCACCAATCATAGGAGAAAGTCACCGGAGAAAGAGAGAGGAAGAAGATGGGGGATGGTCTCGCCGAGATGGGCGCTAGAGAAAGAGTGACAGAAGCGGAGGGGGGGGGGAGGGGCGGCTGAGAGATGAGAGAAATGAAATAAATAAAATAAATGTTTTTTGGTTTTTTATAATTTAATTATAAAGGTTTTTAATTTTTTTGTTTTTTATAATTATTTATTTTTTTTTTTAAATTTTTTTTTTTTGTCTATGTGGCATTTTTTTAAGTCACGTCACCGTGCCACGTAAGCGCTTAACGGTCTGACAGACGGAAAAACTAACGGAGGTATGCAATTGCAACGAAATGAAAGTTGAGGTACTAACATGCAACTTTTTGAACTTGAGGTACTAACTTAAAATCTGAGGTAAAGTTGAGGTATTAAATTGTAATTTACCCTTACATTTATTATTATCTTCAGCTGTTAATAAACATACCAACAATTAAATAATGTGATTATAAATATAAGGCTCAATTACAATTTACCCCTACGAACTATAGGGGTGATTTCAGGATGGTCCATAAACAAAAAAATCTTTCAAGCGCATCCACCAGCTTTCATAAATTATGCAACGTTAGTGTTTCCGTCTAATTTTCCGTTAAATGTTTACGTGTCTTTGCTGACTGGACTTTTTTGGTGACGTGGAGTGCCACATGGAGAAAAAATAATAAAAAAATTTTATAATATTAAAAACTAAAACTAAAATATATAAAAAAATTAAAAACTAAAAAATTTCCCTACCATCCTTCTCCCGACCTTCCCTCTTCCCCCACCCAGCCCCGGTCTCCCCCCTTCCTCGTCGCACCTCCCCCTTTACCCAGCCCCTACCCCCTTCCCCGACCTAGGCCACCCCTCTCATCCTCCCTCATCTGTCCACCCATCCTCCCCCTCTCCCTGCCCAACCCACCCTTCTCCCCCATGTGCCCAAGCCACTCCAGCATTAGAAACTCACCCCATCAGCCTCCCCTCCCGATCACCCACCACCACCGGCCCCACCACCACACCCAGCCTCCTCTTTCCTCTCCCTCTCTCTCTCTCTCTCTCTCTCTCTCTCTCTCTCTCTCTCTCTCTCTCTCTCTTTTTCTCGGTCTCTCTCTCCCCCTCTGTTTTCCCCTTTCTCTCTATTCCTTTCTCTTTCTAGATCTGCAAATCCAGCTTTGTCTTCATTATCTGATAATTGTTGGTTTTTGAATTATCAAGTTGGTTGAATTGGATCTACAAATCAAACTTCATGGTTTGTTGGATTAGTGGGTTTCTGAATTGGATAATTTATATTTGGTTTTGGTTTGCAGATTTAAAAGGGGGTTGGTTTTGGTTTTGGTTTGCCGGCCAGTGGTGGTGGGCCTCCCGCAACCACCCTCTCCCCTAGCCCCAGCCTCATCCCGCCCCTACCCATACCCAACCCAGCCCTGACCCACCTATTTCCCTCTACCCAGCCCCAACCAACCCTCTCCCACCCAGGCCCTCCCATTCGCAGCCACCCTCTCCCCCTCAGCCCTAGCCCGCCNGAAATTTTTTTATATATTTTAGTTTTAGTTTTTAGTATTATAAAATGTTTTTATTATTTTTTCTCCACGTGGCACTCCACATCACCAAAAAAGTCCAGTTAGCAAAGACACGTAAGCATTTAACGGAAAATTGGTAGGAAACACTAACGTTGCATAATTTATGAAAGTTGGTGGACGCGCTTGAAAGATTTTTTTGTTTATGGACCATCCTGAAATCACCCCTATAGTTCGTAGAGATAAATTGTAATTAAGGCTAAATATAATAAAAGATTGTGTATTGATTCAAAATTGCATCATTCGCTTCCTTCTTAATTTATAACTTCTCTAAAACTATATATGTTGATGCTTAAAAATGGTAAAGCAGTCAACGTCAAGTCAAACTACGTGGACCTGTTGACCCACCACTGAGTGGATAACACGTCGAGGTGGGGTATGAACAGGCAGCTGGGTCTGACTAGTGAATAGTGGAGAAAGAGTAGTATCCAATGCACCCTGCGCAAGTATACAAAAGTGAGCGGGAAGAGCACCGGGGTGGCAGACCATCGCCCTATTTTTATTTGAGTTATATGGTTGGGTCGAATGTCGCCCGTACCAAATTGCAAACTCTTTTGAGTATTAAGTTTGTACTTGAGTATGTGGATGATGTTGAGGGTGTCCGACCCGTTATTGGGTAGAATGCCCTTCCTTTTAATACATGGTATTGTGGAATTCTTCTTGAATGCATGGTACTTAGTTTCCCTTGAATGCATGTATGATACTTATTTTCCCTTGAATGCATGGTACTTGATTTCCCTTGAATGCACGGTACTAATATGGGTAGGGTCGGATGTCCAATGGCTCAGGTGCCCATACACACAATTAACGCTTTGAATGAAAAGATGTCCGTGGTAGGACTTTCATTGATTAAAGCGATAAGATAGATGAAATTGAAAAAAGTCCCCGGGGGGTACAACATGTGTCTATTTGTAAAAGTAGCGGAAGTGCTCGGCGTGCCAAGGGTGGCCGAGTTCCTTGCTGGTTGTAGCGCGGAGCCTGTATGTGCTCGGACGGACGACCTCAAAGATTTTGTAGGGTGTCTGGGGTAGGGTAGGTGTTGGAGACAGAAAAAGCCATAGAGGGCTTGACCTCTTTCTTCTTCTTGACGGAAGTCATATAGCACGACCTGGCTGATACCTGATTGCCTTTGACTACTCCCATTCCACATGGAGTCGAGAACTTGACCAAAAGCAAGTGAGTGGAGATCATAACCCTCAGTTGGTTAAGGCCCGGTCGTCCCAAAATGACGTTGTAAGCTGTGTGGCAGTCGACCACCAAAAACTGAGTGGTTGTGGTAGCGGACGAAGGATACCTCCCGAGGGTGAGTGGAAGGTAGAGCCCACCAAGAGGGGTGACCATGTCGCCCGAAAAGTTGAGTAAAGGAGCAACCGACCGGTCAAGCCTCTCATGGTCAATTCCAAGAGCTATGAAGGCTGGGGCGAAGAGGATGTTGGTGGAGCTACCGCAATCGACAAGGATCCGAGCCACATCGAAATTAGCTATAGTGGCCTCAATGACCAAAGGGTCGTCATGTGGAAATATTAAATCACGTTCCTCTTCCTCAGCAAAGGAAATGGGTGACCACCCGAGCCTAGGAGTCTTTTTGCCACGGTGGAAGTCTACAGCCATAACGCCGGAGCATTGCTGAGCACTGCGGGCGTATTTCTTCATAGCCCTGTTGGAGTTGCCCGCGAGGGTCGGGCCCCCACAGATGGTATTGACCCGCCCCCGTCGTTGTCCTTCGGTCTTGGCCTTCTCAGTGGCCTCCTTGTCTACAAAACCATCCAGCTTACCTGCATGTACCAAAGTTTCTATTGCCTCCTTAAAAACTCTGCATGCCTCGGTGTCATGGCCATGGTGATCATGGTAAAGGCAAAAGAAGTTCTTGTTAGCCCGGTATCGCGTGTGTGGTGGGCGGGGTTGGAGCTTAGGAAATATGTCCTTGATTTGGGGATACAGTTTTGTATAAGTAACAATGAGAATTGTATAGACTTTGAACCTGGAGGCGTAGGATGTCTGATAAGTTTCCTCTCTTCGTTGTCCTCCACCTCTACCATCACCAAGTTGTTTCTTGGTGAACTTATTGAACTTTTTCCCGGACCCCCCATATTGGTTACCTGAGTAGGGCTTGGGTTTGGGTGGCACTATGATGGCCTGGTCGGTACTTGGACGATCTGTGGTAGGTGGCTTCTTCCCATATGTTTTGAATTCAGCAGTAGCATAGGCAATAACCTCTTGCATGAGTTCCTTGTAGGTGCGCGGATTGCGGCGGTTGATTTCAAACAAGAAGTCCCCCTCTAGGAGACCACCCTTGAAAGCAGCGAAGGCTACCTTCTCATCACAGTCGCGACACCGAGATCGCTCTAGCTGAAATCAGGTGATGTATTCCCGAAAGGATTCCCTACTGCCCTGTCGGACCCAAGTCAGGTCATCCGTAGTGTAAATCATATCGGTCTGGATGATATATTGGCCTAGGAAGAGCTCTCGGAGCTCGTTGAAACAATCAACCGAGCCCGAAGGAAGTTGGTAGAACCAGTCCTTTGCACTGCCAGAGAGGGTAGAAGAGAAGATCCGACACTTTCTAACGTCATCGGCACCTTTAGATTCCAGAGCGGACCGGAAACTCATGAGGTGGTCATATGGGTCTTGCTTCCCTGTGTATGGAGTGATTTTGGGAGGTCGGACGTCGTCAACCGGAGGAGTGGACATGATGCGAGCTGTGAAAGGTCCAGGTAGCTCCCTTGTTTCCGAAGATGGGTGTCCATCATGACTTCCCCCCTTCACTCTCCTCAGGCGCTCACTGATGTCCATGAGGAGTTGTTGGAGCTGGTCTGGTGGAATAGATCCGCTGTTACCGGAGTCAGCGACTTGCTCACCTGTGAAAGCATCGTCTCTTGCACGGCGTCCAGCCGAGAAAACCTGTTCTTCTCCCCGTCGTTGCTTGGGGCGAATAGCCTCCTCCTCCTCAAAGTCCTGGGGAAGTGGGTTGGATTCACCCCGGGTCGCCCGCTGCTCTTCTCGTCGAGAGCGGTTGTCATCAAGCAGATGACGACAGTCCCTATAAATGTGGAATTCTTCAGAGCGGGTAGGATGCTCGCCAGATTGGGCCCGGCTGACCGGGTGAACAAGTCTCTTTTGGAAACCTGGGGGTGGGCGGCTACCTTCCCCTGCGTCCAGTTGATGCGGAACATTTCGGTCCCTTCGAGGGTTCCTCCCCTCACCATTCCGGAGAGTGGTATGCTCTTCCCTGCCTTAGAAAAGTCGCTCATACAGCTGTGTTGTGTCCTTTTGGAGGTCGAGCTGTTCTTGGGTTCGTTGGAGTTGAGCTTCCAACCGTTGGATGTATGCCTCCTGATCAGATTCGCCAATCTTCTTGCCTCGCTTGTCACCCAGTGGGGTGTTGTCGACTTGGTCGAGGATAGGACCTCCGTCAGACATTGTGGGGGTCGGAAGGTCGGAAGCTAGGAAGCTCGGAAGCTCGGAAGCTTGGAAGGTTTTTGCACCTCAACTGAGGGTAGAGAATTCAATGGGGAAAAGTTGTAACTTTCCCACAGACCGTGCCAAACTGTTGATACTTAAAAATGGTAAAGCAGTCAACGTCAAGTCAAACTACGTGGACCCGTTGACCCACCACTGAGTGGATAACACGTCGAGGTGGGGTATGAACAGGCAGCTAGGTCCGACTAGTGAATAGTGGAGAAAGAGTAGTATCCAATGAACCCTGCGCAAGTATACAAAAGTGAGCGGGAAAGACACCAGTGTGGTACCGGCCGAAGCTCTTCTGACGCTCAAGTCAGTGTTCAGAGAATCTGTGAACAGAGTGAGTGAATAGTATAATATTGATTGAATTGTCCTTTTGTGATCAGAAAATACCCCTTTTATAGTACATTTGGAAGAGTGTCAACCAATTCGGTAATGACACGTGTCCCTTGTGATAATCCGCACTACAGGAGCGCCACGTGTCACCTGTCTCGGGGATCTGAGTGAGTTGACACGGGTCGGGGGCCCAGGAGGTTTAACCTTGGGAGGCCGGAACCTAGGAGGTCATGGCCTAGGAGGCCGGAGCTTAGCGGGCCGGAGCCTATGAGGTCAAGGCCTAGGAGGCCGAAGCCTAGCGGGGGCTTAGCTTTTGGGTCTAGGCTCAAACGACATGATGTTAAGCCTTGTGTGACTTGTCGTTATGCCCAGATGATTAATCATACGAACAATATCGTTTCAAAATTTCATCTAATTATTTATTTAATATGAATCAACAAACCTAAACCCAAAATGTCTAATAAATTCAAAACTAGGCGTTTTGGACATGGGAACAATATCATCAAGAAAAACATCACGAGAGGCTTGTAAGGCCATGGTAGTCATTCTATATATGTGGAGGAGAGCATGTTACTAGGTGCTTGTATGGTGGCCTATCATGGGGTCCAGTCGAGTGGATCGAATTGATTTGGTCTTATTTTATTTGGAAACTTACAAGCATATGTTACTTGTATGATGAATAGGAGCTGGCAGAAGCTGGCAGGAAAGAGACGGATGTTCATGTGCACCCCTACATGATTATTGGTGAGAAAAAGAAGAGGGCCTTTGTTAATGTTATATATTTTTCTTAATGATCAAAAGCAATTTGGAGATAATGGCTCTCTCATCTGTGATTCTGTGAATCTGTGAATTAATCAATCAATCAAAGATGTATTGTGGGAATTGATGTGGCGCCAAAGATGTCCCAATCCAACATAAAAAGGCTTGTTGCCTTTCTCCCATTTGAAGTGGAAACATTCCCAACTACCGTTAGACTTGGTAAATTGGATTCCAAATTCAGTGATTAGGAATTAGTCTTTTCGTCCTCAACAGACCACCCACAAAGAATAATTCTTAATTGGTTTTTTAATGAAATTTTTAGTAATGGTGACACATGCTGAATGATTGGGCAATCTGAACTCAAATATTTCCTTTCTATAACCACCTCTTTATTTGTTCTTAAAAAAATCGATTCCTTGTAAAGTTCATTCATTTTTTAGACAAAAGTTTTAATTATTTGCACTTTAAATAAGTTTTTTTTTGTCTCCCTGATTTAATACATACAAAAAGTAACTTAAAATATAAAAAACGGACTAACTAATTGTTGTTCTAGACGTAGTTTTCTGCTACATTCTTAGACGAAATAATTTCAATGATTGTAACTAACTAGCAATAACTAATAATATTAGTGTGAATGTGATTCCAAATGATTATACTTTTATATTGATTTATTCATTTTTCACATTTTTATGTAACAAAAGACACAAAACAATTGTGTAAATGTCATGTTATATGACCAACAGTTTCTAAGGTTGGATTGATATTGTTGACAACTTTGTGTGGGCCGTTTTGTGTTGAGGGCCTTAAAAAGAAAATATATTCTTGGTTCTCAAGATTTCTAAACCCTACAAATATATGTATTTGAAGTCTTTCTCCATCAGTTTAGTAATGAGTATAAAATCGAGAGAACTTCTTCTCAAAAGTAAACTATGGGTTGTAAGTAGGAGTGTGTTTGGAACGGATCGGATTGAAAATATGATGTTTCAATTTCAATCCAAAAAATTTCGAAATGAAATTTTAACAACTCATTCCGATTCGGAATTTTCGGATTTCTCAAAAATTTTGGATTTTTTTCGGAATATCACATTTTCGGAATTTTTGAATAAAAATTGAAATTTTCACATTTTCTTATTTTCGGATTATTTTTTAGAGCAACTTAAGATTTTTTTGTGTGTGAATAATGATGAAATTAACAAAAAAAAAAATCAAAAGACAATAGATTCTTATGCATTTCAATGTTCATATTAAAATGTAATTAAACTATATGTCCAATTTAAAAAGAATATACAAAATATTAATTTAAATAACATTTAGAACCATACCATACCATAAAAAAAGAGTGCTGCTATTTACACACCCTTAAATTTCTTTTTGCACACCCTTTCCTCACTTTTTCTCATTTCACACCCCCACACTCCTCCCACAATTAACATTTCTCATATACACACCCCTCCCAATTACCAAAATATCCCAACTTATACACACCCCTCCCAAAACCCAGACAACACACACCCCACCCCGACACCTCCCTTAGCCACCCCCACCGCCGGCAAGGTCGCCGGCGGGGTTGCCGGCGGCTCAACCCTTCCCTTCTCTTCTCTCTCTCCCCTTCTCCTTTCCTTTTTCTCCTTCCATTTCTCTTCTTCCCTCTGTCATCGCCCTCCCCTCCCCCTGCCACACCCCCACAACCCACCCCCACATACCACAAACTTCCATACACAACCCACCCCCTCCCTCGCTCCTCCCCCCACCCAACTTGCACACATGCATGNTAGTTTACATTCAAGTATTTGAGGCTCTTGTCAAAATAAAGTTTTTGAATCAAGAATTTGTCTCGGGATAACATATTAGGGCTGTTTTTTTATTGTTTTGAATGGCGGGTTTTTGAAAGGGTGTGCAAAAAGAAATTTAAGGGTGTGCAAATAGCAGCCCTCGTAAAATATAGAAAAACAAGGAAAAAAAATAATCAAGCAAGTTTTCATTGAATGGAAAACAAAGAGGTAATGTTTGCACTTGCTTTTTATAAACTAAATAAATGATAAAATATATAATATAAATATAAATACGAAATCAATTGGTATAATTTTAAAAATATGAGATCGGAATGCCTTTGAAAAATTTCAAAAGTTTTTAGATTGGATTGAAATTTATAGAAACATTTCAATTTCAGTCCAATTTTTTTTTTAAATTTTGAATTTTAGATTTGATTCAGATATTCTAAAATTAAAAATTTTCATATCAAAATTGGTCGAATTCGGATTTTTCAATCCAAATCACACCCCTAGCTGTAGGCCTGCAAGTTCACATATGAGCAAAAAGGGACTTTGCTGCCTTAATCACATGTTATTAGAATGAAATGGAATGGTTGACGGCCTTGCAAGGTACGGACTGGATCCGGAGCTGGGTTATTGGACTCACTTCTTTTTCAACTTTCAGCTCAAGTTGAGAAAGCTTTAGTGAAGGTTATAGGCCCAGCATTTTCTGATTTGGGCCTTTAGGCCCCTTGTCACAAAAAATAAATAATAAAATTAAAAAATCGAAAGTGAATGAAATAAATAAATGTGGCAGTTGTGGGCGGAAAATTTCCTCATGTTAAATTTTAACGCGAAAAATGGTACCGTCCTTCTCGGCAAACCCGTACTTCAAAAACTACAATTTTCAAATTAAAACTCACATAATAAAACAAACAAACTAAAATATACCAAAAAACCAAACCCAAACACCAATCCCCCACGCGCCGCCTCACGCGCTCCCCTGATCTTGCATCATCCGCATCCGAACCTTCCAGAAACTACCATGGACCCGCCCAAGCCCGCCGAGACCGAGATCAAGACGCTTACTCCGAATCAGGACCCGAATCCGAAGCCGGTCGTGGCAGTAGGCGATGTTCCTCCTCCCAACGGGGACGGGAAATGGGGCAGCTTCGTCATGGGATCGGAGCCCGGCGCTCAGCCCCACCCCGAGGCGTCCCCGACCCGCACCGGGTCCGGCTCGAAGAAATCGGTGCACTGGAGCCCCGAATTGGTGTCCGAATCGCTTTCTTCTTCCAACAACAGCAACACCGCCGTACCCGATTCGCATCAGAGACCCAATCCCTACGTCGCTCCTTCCCCTGTGCTCTCCCCCTCTTTCTCCTTCAAAGGTCAGTAGTTACCGTATATCATGCGTCTGAATACGTTTTTTTTTGTGTATTTGCATTCGTATATTTATGCGTACGATACGTATTTTTTGTTTATGCGTGCGTGAATGCGTATCAGATTCGATGGAGGGTGTACGGCACGTGTTTGGGAAGTGGAGAAAGACGGTGGCTGAAACTACGAAGAAGGCTGAGGATCTCGCCGGAAACACGTGGCAGCACCGTGAGTTTCAGATTCTTTGTTTCTTATCTCTGATTATGTGCTTCAATTCAGAAGGATTAGGCTTAGCAATTGTACTGAGATTAAATTCTGAATTTGTCATTTTGTTAGTTTTGATTTCTCTGCTTGTAGATATTGGTTGACTAGTATCATCAAATGTTCATGAATTGATTTGGTAGCTATAGAAGTCTTTTTCTTTGGTGTATATTTTGATCAATGCCTGTTTCAGAGAATGGTGTAGAATTGTTCATGAATTGATTTGCTAATCTTATTTAGTACATTCTTTATGAACATAAGAATGGGCAAGTTTGAAATTTGTGCGGACGATTTTCCAAGCTCCCTCTTGTAAAATGCCTAGACAGATGCTTAAAGCTGTTCCGTACAGTCTGCCTGATAGTTTTTCTTAAGTAAAAAATTGGAGTGCGATCTCTCTTGATCTCGCCAGTTTTGCTTTTCTTATTCTTATGTTAGCATTTTCTATGTTTTAGTTTGTGCTTTTCTTATCACATTTTTTATGGGTCAAGTGACTAATGAGACCCCCTTTTTCATTCAAATTAGTGAAAACAAGCCCTAGTTTTGCTGATGCTGCCATGGGAAGAATTGCACAAGGAACAAAGGTTCTAGCAGAAGGCGGTTATGAGAAGATCTTTCAATCAACCTTTGAGACAGTTCCTGAGGAGGAACTTCAAAATTCGTTTGCATGTTACCTATCTACATCGGCAGGTCCAGTCATGGGAATTTTATATGTATCGACTGCAAAGCTTGCTTATTGTAGTGATAATCCCATTTCATATAAATCTGATGACAAAACTGAATGGACCTATTACAAGGTAAGTTTGCATGTGCACTTATTATTGTGCCTTTTGAAGTTGTTTGAAATATGGAATTTCAATTTCTTAAGCATCTGAGTGTGTGTTTTTTTGTTTTTTATTATGGTTGCATTATAGTATTATATAGTAGAAAATCGAGATAAAGAATCAGGATTTGTGTAAGACATTTGACGAAAGTTTCCCCTCTTCTTCCAATTTGATGGTGACTCTCCATTTAAGTATTGCAAGGGTATACAAATTTGACAGTGATTGGGTTTATCAGGTTATTAAAAGCATTTGATGTGTGACACTTGATGTCTATTTTGTATGATTATTATTTTTTGTCATCTTGCACTGGGAGAATATATAATATATTCTGATTTAATTCTCATAACTCAGAGCTTGTGAACCTTCAATTTCAACTTAGTTTACATTCAAGTATTTGAGGCTCTTGTCAAAATAAAGTTTTTGAATCAAGAATTTGTCTCGGGATAACATATTAGGGCTGTTTTTTTATTGTTTTGAATGGCGGGGTTATTTTGAAATAGAGCTACTGCGGGTACTAATCTACTACAGCTCTACTAGTGGGCTGAAAAGTCTCTGTTTTGTGAATAGAAGTTGCTTTGCATCTTTTTTGCTTTGGACCCATGTTACTATTAAATTGTGCCTATGAAAAACTCTAGCTGTCTTTCTTTCTAAATATGGATTGGGGCTTAAAATGACGTGCCATAGAGTTGGGCAAGTGCTGAGGTGAGTATTGGCCTTTTTGGTCTCAGCTCAGATATGGATGAAAAGTGTTCATGCTTGGTTCAAGCTCACGTGAAATTTTAATTAGCCTGTTCAACCTAAGCTTTGACAAGAGTATTATGCTAGATCCCAATGGATAAGAAACAATTTTTTATCCCAAAATTTTTGCAAGAAAGTTAATTTTCAAAATCAATTTTCCTGTGGAATTTCGGGCATCCATTGTTTGATGGTTTATTTTTTGTTATCTTCAGTGGACTTGTTCTCTTGTGGTCTTCCTTACTAATGAACCTTGTTAAAGTTGCTTGCTAGCTTAGCTAATAAGGTCTCTTGGTATTGTAAATGAGACCTAGAAATAAATCCACTTTGAACGTGGGGTTGGATGTTTTAGTATATGGGGGAGGCTGCTGGCTAACCTTTTTGTGTAGCCTGCTATTATTTGATCAGTAATAATAATGAATATTTTTTATCGCATCTCTCCAAGGGTACTGCTGAGCCTAGAGTTTACTTATTTTTTTTTTTTTTTAAATAAAAAAGTCTACGGTGTTTACTTTTGTTTCATCTTCCTTTCATATTTTGCCTTCCTTTTGATGAAGATGTATTAGTATACCGCACAAGAGCTGGTGCTAATATGATTTCTTTAGATTGTGTATACACATGGTGTTGTGAAAAAAAGATGAGGAATAACTTTTTCAAGTTACATTGTCATGCTTTTAGATGCTGATAGGTAAGTTAAACAACTAACATTATATTCAAATAAAACCAGACTTTTTCTGCAGGCTAATTTTACATCATTTGTTCATAATATGGAGTTGAGTCCTTTTGAGAACAAGAACAGAAGGAAATTGGGGAGTGGGGTCAATTTTGGGGGAGACATTTTGCTAAGAGTGATGCTCTCATATTGTTATAAACTTATTTAGCACTTGAGATAGCTAATCTATTTCACTGAGTGAGCTAGTTTGTAACTTGTTTATTGTTCTTTACTTAATACTTCTTGATCTTTTGTAATTGGCTATTTCTATGACATTTGGCAGAATTTTTTACTCATTTCTTTATATACTCCACCATTGATAGGTGGTCATCCCATTACATCATCTTAAAGCAGTGAATCCTTCATCAAGCAGATCCAACCCTGCTGAAAAGTACATACAGGTTATCTCCATGGATAATCATGAGTTTTGGTTTATGGGATTCTTAAATTATGATGGTGCTGTGCAATGCCTCCAAGAAGCTATGCAAGCCCGGAACTTAGCCGTGTGATCATTTTTTTTTTTGTGGCGCAGAATACTTTTTGCTTTTTGTTCATCGTAAGATGTTATGTTACTCAGAACTATATAGATAAAAAGTTATGTAACATTGTGCAATCTTTCACCATTTGATAATTTATGTCACACTTTAGCAATTCTTTGAAATCCCTGTGAAAAATGAGATGAAAGTAATTTTAGAATTTCCATATGGTTATACTCTTATAGGCATTTTGGAATGAGATTATTTCAGACTTACTTGCAAAATTGAAATTGTATAGTATCTGCTGAAGGTTTAGTTATGTCTTTCTTCATGGTGGTGGTACTAAGGTCATTTCGTATGTTCTCCAGTGATCATTATTTCCCAATAGTTTTCTTGCCCGGTCCTATATATTAACAGTGTTGTAGTTAAATAAGATCTTTGTTTGCTTGGTGTCTGATGCCAAGAAAGTATTTGGGATTGGAAATTCTGGTCCAGTAAAATACCCTATAATTTGCTCACTGTACACCTCAATCTCAATTTTAAATTCTGTAATCCTCACTATGCTTTTGGGATTGAGTTAAGCCCATGAGATTCTAACACATACAACCCCAAATTAATGGGAGTTTGCTGATGGTCCTCGCCTATTTGTACTTTGTATTGTGGTAGTGTGGGTGTATAAAAAAGAAAAAAAAAAGGACATTAAGTAAACTTACCATCACTAACACCTAATTCAAGCAACAAGAGACTTGCAAAGTGTATGTGATGTGTGTGGTAAAATGGAATGGTCTTTAATCTAACTTAATTCAAGCAAATTGTGAACCAAGTGGGGAAATGGATTGCCTAAAACTAGTTTAGGACTATAACTTCCTCTTAAAACAACAATGCAAATGGATTGCCAAACAATAAATTGAAATAATGCAAGAAAAGCAGGTTATATTAACTTGAACGCGAGTAGAAGAAACTCATTTATTGGGCTACATTAAATCAAGAACGGGTTGAAACCAACCTTACAATAGAACCAAAACTTGGAGTCACAACCACAAATTTGGCACAATCAATCTTCAGGAGGTCTGGAAATAAAGGAAATTAGCTAGAAAGCTTTGAGTATTGAATTGGGCAGAGTTTCAGTATAGTTGAGAGTTGATGAATGCATCAATGAACTCTTCGACTGTGAGCTTATTTATAGAAAAGGAAAGAGAAGGAAATTGTCATTGGACATGTGTCAAGCTCTCCTTGATTTCAGGGGATTAGATTAAGGGTGATCAAGATTCAATCCAATCCGTCCAATTCAATTTTTTTGGTTTCAATAATTTTGGATTGGATAGGATCTCTAAGCTCAAAAACCGACATCATTTGATTTTTTTGGTCTTACAGATATAAAACTATATATCTATAAAATAATAGGTAATTTTATCAATTGGTAAGATTTTGTTTGCTATATTAACTACTAAAACATTTTTCTTTAGCACTCACTGTTCATTCACATATACCCGTTTTGTCACTGTTTTTAAAATTAGTAAAAGCGCTTTCAGATTAGTAAAAACACTTTTAGTTGCGTTTGACAGAAATAAATAAAAATGCTTTTAAATTATAAAAACGCTTTTAAGTGATTTTTTGAGAAATACATGTCAGGTGCTTCCTCAAGAAACACTTTCAAGTGCTTTTGTATGAAACACTTGAATTTTTTATAAAAATTTATATGTGCTTATGAGCAGAAGTGTTTATAACAAAAGCGCTACTGATTATTAGCGCTTCTAAGAAACAGTGCCAATTTCATTATATTCCATATGATGATAACTTGTTATGTTTCAATAATTTTTTTTCATACAAAACTGACCGTCCAATCTAATCCAATGATAATAGAATTGGATCGGCTTGAATTGCAAAATCTATAATCCAATTTATATTAGATCAAATGCGAATTTACCAAAAATATATTTAAACGGTTTTGCACCAACAAACGTCCCTACCTTAGATTCTGCCTAAGACGTCAGCCAATTCCAAAATTATCTGTATTTTGGGTACTTCAAATCTTCTTAATAAACCTGGAGGGCATTTGTTGGCCCGGGCTTTGGGCATTTATGAAAACTTTGGCCCAAATTATCAGCCTGTTTATTAATAGTGTTTGGGCCTTCTCTGGTCATAGCCCCATTTGGGCCTAATATACATATTTGGGCAGTGCATAATCTTGGTTTAAAGTTTAAACACACACCAGGTAAAGTAAATTAGAGGCCCAAAAACGTGGTTTTGATGTGGGATCATGTGGTGGGGCATGGTTTTCTCTCTTTCGGCAATAATGATTTGCAGAAATCCTAGTTTGATGGTTCTAATTATTTGCCCTATAATGTCCAAATCAAAGCATCTTCAACACAAGACTGTTTACAACCATGCTTAGATTTGATTAGAATATTAGATATTTAGATTTCATTACCACATCTTTCATTTGCACGCGCAACTGTCTTATCTTAGGATTTCACCCTATAATTGGATGTTAAAAGTGAGATTAAAGCAATGCAATTATGTTAGAGAAATTGGAAAAGTCATCCTGTCTGCTTCACGGTTAACCACCCAAATCTTTAATCTGAGAATACTAATTAACTAGGACCTATAATCCTAATGGTACGTAGAGCACTTTACTCCTTCACATGTACGTATGGCAAACTACTAGAAAAATCACACATAACGCACTATCTGTTTTTTTAGAGGATACTTTAGTTAATATTAGTTATTCTTAAACTCTTAAGATTAATCAATGTAGTAAAGATGGATGGAGTAATAAATTAGGATTAGGATTAAGATTAGGATAACAACATGGTTCAATTACCTCCTATGTAACCAAAAAAAATGTTTGAAACTCGTTAGCATCTCCTTAAATTTGATTTGTGGGGTCTGGGTTTTGATAGGAGCACAGTGGTTTTAGATTTTAAGTTTGCAGGTTCTTTTGTCAAGAGAAAAAAAAAAGGGCTATTTTCCTTTAAACAAATGTAGGTTCATAAGATCGAGCCTCAAGATTCATAACTCTAGCAAGGTGGGGCCACATGCTGGCTACATCAAATCCAATGTTCTTGATCCCCATTGATCACTAGGTCAATTGGCAGGTACTGACCCCTTAGTTTCCAGTTAAAATAGCAAGTGGATGATTCATGGGTTGAAATGAGCAATGTGTGTGGGGCTAGGCCAAAGGGATTAGCAATGATCTTTGTCTTCCTAGAGTTGGGTTATGTGAATTTTGAAATAGTTTATTGGCCACTGATTTCACTGACCCTATTCCTATATGTGCCTTTACCATAATTAATTTGAAAACTCATTATGTCCGATTGCCCATATTCATGTAACCAGTTAACCCTGCAGTACTGCACATTTTGGAAGCCTTCATGGCATGCATTCATAACCCTTTTTTCAAAGTATGCAATTCTACTATTCCATTAAAAAAATCATTGTTTGTGATCCATGACAACTCTATGATCATCATATCACTCATCAGTGATGATCAGTCATCATCATGTTTTTTAATCTAAGTATCTCATTTATTTAATTAATTACTTGTTCCTCAATTTATCAAAGGCATAGCTCAAAAAGCTAGCTAGCCATGTCGGTGGCCATGGCCTCACTTATGTAGGCAATCATGGGTCTAAATACTTAGCTTCCAAGCTGCCTCCTTTATTTTTGTTCCAAGATGTTATACCTTTTGGACCCTTCACAAGTTATTTTAGTAGGGCCACTTTTATGTCTTGGCCACTAGAAGCTCTAAGTACTCAATGATCCTGTGTTGCTTGACTAAGAATGCCAACAACACCCACTAATTAAATTAGTACTAGCTAGGGTCTTACTTTTCAATTTTTGAAGAACTTGGCATCTTCCTTTGTGTCTTGATTGCATATTACCAACAATTCAAGATATTCAATCCAATTCGATTTAATGATAAAGGGTGAACATAAGATGAGTCCTAAATAGGAATGTCCTAAATTCAAACTTAATTTCAGCAAATTAACACTTAATTTACATAATATATATATGTGATTTGCAGACGTATCTATGATTTACTTAAAGATTTTATACCTAATGGTAGAGTTGAAAATGTGGATGTTTTCCTTATTACCCAAAAGAAAAAAGTAAATTGGTTTGGTTGCACAGCATATGAGTTATGAGTCATGTGACCATAATTTGTGCAAGGTAAAAAGAAAGGTATGCATTTAAAGAATTAATATTTATCATAGTATAATAATTCATTTTCAACTCTCATGATAACTTGTTTGTTTCTATAAACTATGATAACTTGTAAGACAAAGCAATGACATTGAAGAAAAGTAGAGAGAGAGAGAGAGAGAGAGAGAGAGAGAGCTTCAAGGACAAGAGGGTCATGCAAATGTCATAATGTTACTCATTATAATGAAACAGGGAGGGATGGGTAGTAGGGTGTTCAACTGCACGCAACAAGCCAACAACTGCCTGCTGATCGAATAGTCACTCACTCACTGAGAATTGTAGCGAGAAGGAGAGATATTTGAATATCTACGTACTACGTTTAGGTGCAAAGCTGGATGCTAGTGGAGGAAGCATTTGACATTGTCAGCCCAAATATAGAACGGTGATTGATTTCTTTTAGGCTTTATCTCCCTAAAAATTTACAAGAACAAGAAAAATCAGTAGTCATCTTTTGGCCTCACATATGCCCATTAACATTTTCCCCAACCCACAACTCTTTTTGGTGCCTACATCACTCACATGGAACAACAATATTTAAATTCTAATAAATGCTCTTCTATGCATACGTACATGCTACATGCATGTATGTTTCTTAAGAGAGTCATCACATGTGTTCCAATTTTTTGCTGATTTTTTTGGTACTGATTTTGTAAGTATAGTTTTAATATTTAATGGTAATCCCATTGTAGCCTTTTGCATCCCAAGCTGAATATTTTTTTAAAAAAAATTGCACTTAATGGAGTGCATAATGCTGTTCCGTTATCGCTGCCCTCTTGTATTTATGTCTGAGAACACATCCTTTTAAACTTCCATCCAATTATATTTTAATATAAATTTTAAATATTAAATCCTAAACTCAAAACGCTTAACCCTTAATTTTCAAAATGAAGTCGTTTTGAACATAAATACATGCAAGATTAACATCAAAATGATCAACAGCTAAAGGATCTTATTTTCAAAGATCCAGGTTATCTGTGTGAGTTTTACTTTTAGCCATATATTTATAATCAGGGTAGAAAATTAAGAGAACATAAAATTGATTCGTAGCAGCCTTTGGTATAAGTGGGGTTATATTAAGCTATTATTATTAAAACAAGTAAAAACAATGACAATAGACAATTGGAATCCACCTAGCAGTACTAATATTTCCATAAAATTACTTAAAAGGATAAAACATATAGACGATAACCTAATGCAGACGCTTACAGTTATAGGCTAATAGCAAGATCGTGACCAAATTATGGCCATGACATTCGCCACCTTCGGCCAACAAAAGGCAGTTGAGATTATGAGAAGAGAGGGTGCAAGTCTCACACTCTCACTGAAAATGAAGAGGAATCGAAATGATGCATTCTAATTAAATTGTTCAAGGAGATAACGACACAATCCTAAAAATACCACTCTGATTCATATGAATGTTGTAACCTCTTTTATCATGGCATATTTAATTACTTAATTGGGTTGAAAGAAAAAAGAATCGCCATGGAATTGGTACTATAGAAAGTAATTTATATGTGAGCTCTTGTATTATAAGAAAAAAAAAATGTACATTAATGGTGGGATTTTTATGTCTCCTATAAGATCCTATTCCTAAACTTCACATTTCTATTAATTCCTTAATAATTGTAGGTATTACTGAAATGTATAGATAAGTCAACATGCCATAGTGTGGATGGGCATTCGAAGGAGAATGTTATAAATAATGCATGCAATACTAGCGGATGATCAACTCGCGCGATCTGCTTAATTTATTGTAAATGCATGTAATCTGTGGCTTTTAGCTTTTAGCTAGCTATAAAATTGAGTTGATCAACATTAAAATGAGAAAAGTTATTTCATATGTTTTTTTATATCTTCTTTACTTTTTCATTTGTTTATTACATTGGATGAAATTGAAGCTAGCCTTGATTTATTTTAATCCTAATTAAGACTCCACCCTTCCTAACCACTTAGCTTCATCATTTATAAAGATGGGTGATTCTCATTGTTGTTAGAAACAAGAATGTAAGGAAATTTTGTTGTGATTTTGCAGGGAGTCAGGGAGGGATGTATTGTTATATAATCTTCATTTTTCAGAGATTTTGCAATCTTGGTACATTGTATTGACCAAAGGTTAAACCACAAACAAGATACTGAATTGGGTAGTACTGTTGGTTGTGTATACATATACATATATGCATGTGTTTTCTTTTCTCTTTTCCTTAGAACCCGGTGGAGTCAATGAGTGTTCATATATGCAACAAAAACTAAAGCTGCAATGAATGAGTGATTAATAGGAGAGTTAAGAAATAAAGGAGACGACCTTTATGCGTAATGTCAACCAAACCAGTGGTGGTGGGGAAGGAAAGATCAGGCACTCTTTGTGCTATTTAGTGTGTACTAGCTTGCACACTTACTACTGTTTGAGTGTTTGAAAATCACCCATATATGTAATGTAATCTTGTACCCCATATCCAAAGTGGTTCTCATAATAACACTCTCTGATATACATCTATTTTCACAATATTCAGAAGCATATATATAAATATATAATAGTAATCATGGTCTTACTTCCTCCAAAATCCCACCAATAGGGCAATACCCAATTCAGTGAAAAGTGATGATGATGAATATGGAAAAAGATGAATGATTTGGCAATAGGTACGTGGCAATTAAGAAGCTAGGGGGTTTGTGTTGATGATTTGTCCTATCGATCCATATATGTTTAATTTGCAATTGAATTGAATGAGCTGTAAAATCCAGACATGAATGATAATGTACATTATGTATGATCAGTATGAGAAGAAGAAGAAATTAACTAGGTAGCTAGCTTTGTATATGCAAGCTAGAATATTATGCATATGATATAACAAGCAGGAAAAGACAAAGAAGATGGTGTTGTTCATTTGTTGGTGGGTGAGATCAGACATCAGAGATGGTGGTGCAAGAAGCAAGCTAGCTGGGGGCCACTGTTTAAGACACAGGGAGAGAGAGAGAGAGAGATTAAGGCTGCCAAGGAATATAGAATTGGAAATCACGGTCGTCCCACTCCTTTTCTTGTCCTGTCACAATCTACTTCCCTATAGCTTTTCCCCGCAATTCTCTCTCTGTCTCTGATTGGTGTTAAATAACATTCATTTACATTTGTTCAGGTACACAGACACAGTGCAAAGATGAACGGGAAAACTAAGCTTTGTGCTCTCCGTTCCGTTCTGGTGGTGTAGATATTACACTTTTTTCAGTGTAAAGATGAAGAGTGTTACTTGGAATTAAGTGGGAAGCGTGTAAATGAGAGAAATATATAGTGTGAATGTGATGAGGTGATGACACAAGCAACCAAAACCAAATTACTCGTCCTTTTTATCTTATTCATTTTTCTGTCTTTTACATACCAGCGGTTTCCCGCCACCTGACACAAACACACACACATATACATATACATGCATACATACACTGATACACAAAACAAAACACACATTGTACAGAGATAGAGAGATGGGTGCATGTGCATGATGAGTGATGGGTGACGATGCATGGTGCATGTTTAACTGCATATATGGTACATTGGTACCCTCTTCTCTCTTTCTCTCTCTAGCTGCTCAGTACTGTTCACTCTCAGAACTGAGCTGAGCTCTGTGCTGCTGCTGCTACTGCCTTCATGTCAGCACGTCTCGTCAGACGTACGTCTTTCCCCACACCCGCACACTTGGCTCTTTTTAGGGCGTGGGTATCACATGACACCACTCATCACTCTTCCTACAAAACACTTCAACCTACCTACTACTACTCCTCCCCCTACTTCTTAATCAATAATCATACTTACCATTTTTATATTTGTATATTTGTTATCAAATATAAAACATATCTGTCTTTTTCAAAATAATATTGATAATAACATCCAAATATCCAATACAAATATAATATAGTAATTGTAATCATTTTTTGCTGTTAGTTACTCATCTCTATTCCTTTGTAATTAAGTCTCCACACACATATCCTGGGCCAAAAAAAAAAACAAAGTCTCCACAGTCCACACACATGTGTGTGATAATTGTTTTAGTTCTTATCACTCGTACTAGATACTAAAAGCACAAACTATTTCCCTAAATTTTGACTATCAATTATGTGTTATTTCATATGAAAATTTTCACTTGTTATAAATAAATGTCAAAAAATTTTAATCTCAAAATAGTAATTTACAGGTAGTAAAGATTAGTTCAAATTATTTATCTCAATTTAATGTAGTTTGATATAAACCCAAGAGGATTTGAACCAATGATCTCAATTTTTTGTCTCATTCATTCATTCTCATACCTATAAAAACTACTAGAATATCGGAGAATTATAACTAAAAATCTTATGTGTAGATACATACTATTGATCAATAGAGTTATAAACACCATCTAATATAAGTTAATTTAAGAAACTTGTTACCATGCGAATGATGACATTATACAGACGTATTTTTTACTATTCGATCAACAATTTCACCTATTATTATCTTAAAGCATTCTTCGAAGTATCGAAATATGACAACATTATATAGACGCATTTTTCACTATTAGATCAACAATTTCACCTATTATTATCCTAAAGCATCATTCGATCTATCGGTATGGAATGCGAACATTTGCACATCAGTTTTTCTCCCTACTTAATTTGAACATACTTACTACGATGATGTGAACTCTTTAAGTACTATTTCCTATCACAATTACTCAAATTTTTGGAATGATATGAGAGGACACTTGTTAGTGAAATGACGATTTATCCCCCTAGTCCAAGAATTTCTTCCTTTATTTTTCTGTAAATCTACCAAAAAAATGTTGGGAATTAATTACAAGAACAGATTTGACAATACATTATGAAAATTTGAAGGATGTGAAAGGAGGGTACGTACACAAAAGAGTGACACTCGAGGTGTCAATCCTGTAATGGTCAAAGCGTTTTGGGAAGCTAGCTACCATCTGAAACTAAGAGACCTCTCCACATTGGGGGGATGGGTTTTTCCAGAGAAACTACAACTTCAATAATTAGGGCCATTTCTGATTTTCATGTGATTAGACTGCCATCCCCAATTATGAAGTATGAAGTTTTTATGATTTTCATAACCCATTCCAGCCCGAAAAGGACACGAGGGACTCGATCTCTCACTGGCCCCTCCTCCTGCCGATATTAATATATGTGCCATTGGCTTCACCAATCAGGCAATCACCACTCCTTATTTCTATTTTTTTTTTTTTTTCTGAAAGTTCTTATTTTTGTATTTTAGTTGATAAATACCATTAACCAGTATTTTGGTGCAAATTAAAGCATTTCAACCTAAGATAATTGATGATGAATAGAAACACTAATACCATAATAAACTGTAAGGCAACATTTTGCAGTTTGCAATTTCTTTGATAAGTTGGTGTTACGAATTCACTTAAATTATAATATATGTATAATCATTAATATTTGAACCTTAAACTTCTAAAGTTTTATTCTTTTTTTTTTTTTGGCTAATTTCTAAAATTTTAACCTTAATAATTATAAACATGTTCTAATTTAGTAGATTTGTAATATCTTATAGACATGTCATGTAGAACATATTATCGTCACACCTAATAAATTTCTAAACCATAGACCCTCATAGACAAGAAAAATAAAAGTAATAAGAAATAAGGGACCAAAGGCGATGAGTGTCATAACTTTCCTAATTGGCAAGCAGATCAACAACATAATTAATCTACAATTTAGTGAAAAAAAAAAAAATTCGTTTGCAAGTCGTTTGGTATTTTTTCCAAAAAATTGTTTTTTATTTTCAATAGTCATAAATATGGATGAAATAAAAAAGAAAAATTAAAAAAACACTTTTTGAATAGAATAACAAACAGGCCCAGTTTCAAACGAGATTCCAAAAATTGCTCTTCCCATTGCTGAAATATATTATCTATATGACTATATATACTATTATAATAAGGAGAGTTTTGGTGTTACGCACTTCACTAAAATTGAGTTTACCTAAAATATATACCCGGTGTTAAACAAATTATTAAAGAAAAGAAACTTTATTTAAAAAAAGTTAAAACAGTGAAGTCATTTAAATAAAATAAAAATAACTAATTGACGCTTTATGTTTTCTCCTACTCTCTCCATCTTCCCATGTTATTTTCTCTCTTCTCTTTGATTTATTAATTAATTATTATTTTATTTAAGAAGACCTATTGAAACGTGTGTCAAAAGGGTAGTTAGTGAATAAAATCAGTACACATCAGGATATATAAAAAGCCACGTACTCACCATAATTAATTAAATATACAAGTTTACGGCTCTTTCCATTAAAGAATTCTTTAAATTAGCATAATAAGGGATTTTTTGCAAGATCATATCAAATGGTATTTTGATAATCAGAATTATATCTTTTTTTAATCGTAAATCATTTAATCGTTGATTAAATAATCATCATTTTAAGTATTTATTAAAAAAATTTATTCGTATATTTATTTGTTTAAAATTAGATATCTTAATTATTTTTTATTTGTTTAATTTTTTACCAAAACAATCTTTGAATAGAAATTTACAAAAAAATGATTCGGGTCGTTGAAATATAATATTAAATGAGCCCCACTAAAAAACTCTTAAATAAAGTTATTTGAAGAATTCATTAATGGAAGGGGCATCTATATGTTGAAGCTCGATCCGAATAGTTGGCTCACAATCTTATATCATGCAATTCACTATCTTTCCGCCTAGTGCAATGTACATCCATGTTTCTAAAATTATCATTAGTGTTTAGACTACATCTTACTTAGTATAAATCATGATTCTACGAGTAAATCATTTGCTAGTCCACTCACCTTTTTTTTTTTTTTTGTTTGTGGTGAATCCAATTATCTTACAATTAACTAATACGGATTAGCAACATTTAAAAATTACAGCCCACTCATCTTACTATGCATGAAACTCTTCACCACCATCCTCATTTTTTTTTATAACCATTTTTCTTAAGATGATGGCATCAATAGCCGTCACAATTCATAAACTACGAAAAGCCATGGCCAAAACAACTCAAGTTGTGACCATGACAGGTATAAATTATTGGGTATTTTACCAAGAAGGCCAAAATGAAAAAGAATTTTAACCCACAGTTTACCCGGTCCAAAACTTACATTGCAAAACAAAATTAGCATCAAGCACTCGGCAACTCTTTTCGAGCACTCGGTAATTCCTGCCGAGCGCTCGGCAGCTCCTGATGCGACCAGCATCTACAACCTAAAATTTGCATATATAGCCTACATCTGCAACTTAAAAGCTGCATCTGCAACCTAAAATTTGTATCCTCCATTTGCATCTGCTGAGCCCTCGGGAAGAATGCCGAGCGAATACCAATCGCTCAGTAGCCTTTTTAACGTTCCAGACTTGCGTAAAAGGACATAATGGCCTTTAATTTAATTTTTATTAGGTGAATTTATAGTTAAGAACCTTGCATTTCTTGTCCTTAAAAATAATTTATTATAAATTATTTTCTTTTCTAGATATTTTTATATTGTCTATGTATGACTTTACTTTTTTTTTTTTTATCTCTCCAATGAATACTCATAAGCAGGGAGTAAAATTTCATTTTTTGGGGATATGAAAATTTTAACACTATACCAAAAACATTTCGTTCAAATTTTGGAAATTTTCGGTGAAATTTTCGGCTCGAGTCGGGGAGGTAGAGACCAGAGGGAGAAAGGGGAGGAAGAGGCGAGTCGGCCTAGTCGCCGGAGGGAAAGGAGGAAGAGAGGGAGATCAGGAAGGAGGAAGAGATCGGGGAGGGAGAGGGAGAGGGAAGAGATCAGCGAGGGAGGGAATGACTGAGTGAGGAACTGGGAGAGAGAAAGAGAAGGTGACTAATGAGAGATTGAGAGGGAAGATTGGAGACTTGGTGAGTCACGGGGAAAAGGAAGGATAGAAAATACAAAAAAAAAACAAAAAAAGGTTTAAGGTTGATTGGTGTTTGGGCCTTTGGGCAATTGGAAAGAAAAAAAAGGTTTGGGGTTTCGTTTTGGATTTGGTTTAGTTGTTTATGTTTAATACATTTCTATATAAAAAATAATTAAAAATACTTTAAAGGGTTTAAACCTTAATATCCTATACCATATCCAAAACAATATAGAGTATAAATTATAGAGTATATAGAGTTTAATATTAGAATTTAGTGTATATATTATAGAGTATAAAGAATATCCTAATTTCATTTATTCATTATACTAATTTTATTTAATAGTATTTGCATTCAGCGCACATTTGGTTAAATAATTTGGTTTCTTCAATATTTTTTATCAATATAGTAGATAATATGTTAAATAAACATATGATAAAGTTTCATTCAAAATTTTCGTATTTTGATAACAATTTTTGTCGTTTTTGTTGAAATAGAAATTTCCATCGAAAATTTCCTCGAAACCAAAATTTTACTCATTGCTCATAAGAACTAGTATAATCACTTAAAATTAAGATTGTAACATGGCCAAACAATAAAAAAAAAATGAAGCCTAATTTTTTTTTTTTTTTCACGTTAATTGAACCTAACATAATATGTAAATTTTGGGACCCTAAACATCTAGTGGCCCTCTTTTAGTCTGCCTTATAGAGGTCTCCTAGGTGTCTACGACAGATCCGATCAGTCTCGTGGTAAAGAGAAATCTTTCCGAGTCTCATTGGATATGCTTTAATTAATTTCAGATAATGATAAATTTATAAAAATTAATTCAATTTATTGAAAATGTGTGAGATGACTAAGATGAGGTTGGAAATAGAAGTTGAAGATATGCATTCTCTTTTTCCTTTTGGATAAAACTATTTGCACCATATATTTAGTATCACTGAAGTATTAGCAAACCAATAAATAATCAGTCTCAAATTTAGTTAATGAGAGAACACTTATCTCTCTAAAATGCACTTATATCTATTGTAGAGAACAAGCTCATCTTTATTACAGATGGAATACATAAAAGGGAAAAAAATTTAAATAGGACACATATTTTTTAGATTAATCTTATTTCAGGATACATATTTTGGGTTATGTTGATGTAGGACACTAATTTAGCGTTTGTATCAATGTGGGACAATCCATTAGTTCCATCAAAATTTTCGTTAAAAAAATACGATGTGACTAGCACATACTTATTTTGAGGGATAAAATGGTCATTTCTTATGTGCCACTTAAAAAAAATTATTTTTATGTTTAGAGTAAAAGTATTAAAAAATTAAATTAAATTAAAACTAAAAAAAGAAAAGATGACAAATCTCCCCTTCCCCTGTTTACCTCACCCCAACCCATGTCCGGCGGTGGCACCATCCTTCATCTCTCTCTCTCTCTCTCTCTCTCTCTCTCTCTCTCTCTCTCTCTCTCTCTCTATCTCACACTCTCACTTACTCTCTATCTCTCTCTTTCTCTATCTATATCTCTCTCTGAAGCAATGTTCTGGACCATGTTCCGCCTCAGAGACCGCCAGACAGGACCGTAGACAGAGGCGTTGACATATTCAAAGAAAGGTTTGCTGGAACGAGCAACCTGGAAGAGGTTGTCGACAATGGGCCATCTGGGTAAAACCGGAGGGAGGTTGAGGTGTTTAGACTTGGAATTCTCAGTGAGCAGGAAAAGGACAAAGAAAGAGACAAAGAGAGAGAAAGAGAAAGATGTAAGATTTGATAATTGGATGTTTCATTATGAGTAGATATCATGTACTTAAACAACCCTAAGCTTGACTTACAAGTAATAGAATACTTGGAGTATAAGAATACAAACTAAATACACAAGCAACCTATCCTAACCTTAATAGGATAAAGAATCCCTATGGAGGTTGAACTTTTTCTTTAACATGCCCACGCAAACTTAACGTCCTAAGAAAGACAAGTTTGGAGCGAAGGAGAAGAAACCATTGCTTGTGAAGACCCTTGGTGAGGAGATCAGCAGGCTGGTCAACAGAGGGAACACAATGGACTTCATGTGTGCCCAGTTTGACTCTCTCGCTAACAAAATGATAATCCAACTCGATATGTTTGGTTCATGCATGAAACACCGGATTGGCGGCCATATATGTTATACTCAAGTTGTCACAATAAAGAGTAATAGGCTTAGTGAAAGGTTGCCGCAACTCCTTGAGTAAGTAGGAAAGCCAAATGGACTCTGCACAAGTGTGAGCTAAGGCTCGATACTTAGACTCGGCACTAAAACGAGAGACCGTGGGCTATTTGGAGGAGCTCTATGAGATGAAGTTGGGCCTGTGGAAGAGAAGATAGCCAGAAGTGGACCTACGCGTAACCTAGCAGCCTGCCCAATCGGCATCTGAGTACCTTCTTAGAGTGAAGGGGTTAGCAGTGGGACAAAAGATGATGCCCAACGAGAGAGAGCCTTTGATGTAACGCAAGATGCGTTTGGCAACAATGAGAGCCATCTTGATTGACCAAAGGCAATGTCAGGCCGAGTCATACTGAGATATTGCAAGGAGCCCACAAGTTGCCGGAACTCAGTCAGATTGACCAAAGGAGAGCCATCTTGGTTGGAGAGTTATGGTTTGGAAGCCATTGGGGTGGAGCACGGCATGCAGTCCACCATCTTTGTACGCAACAACAAATCAAGAGCTTACTTAGTTTAAGATAAGTGAAGTCCAGAAGAGGAGTGTTATACCTCAAGACCAAGAAAATAGTGAAGGCTGCCCAAGTCCTTGATCTCAAATTCCTTAGCAAGAGTGACAACGAAAGAGGAAAAAGTCGCATCTAGATTGCCAGTAAGTAAAATGTCGTCGACATAAAACAATAAAACAAGAAAATGAGACCCACGGGCATAAATGAAGAGATAGGGGTCAGCCGCACTCTGAACAAATAGTTGACGCAAGAAAAAGGAACTGAAGCGATTGAACCAGGCATGCGGAGCTTGCTTGAGCCCATAGATGGCCTTATGCAGTTTGCAGACATGTGTGGGAAATCTAGGATCAATAAAGCCAGGGGATGCACCATATAAACATCCTCATCCAAAAATCCATATAAGAATGCATTCTTGACTTCAAGTTGAGGAAGGACCATCCTTTGGAAATAGCAAGACTAAAGACCATGCGAATAGTAGCAGGCTTGACGACCGGGCTGAAACTCTCGTCGTAGTCAAAACCATGCCGTTGTTGAAAGCCCTTGGTAACTAGACGGGCTTTGTAGCGCTCAAGAGAACCATCGGAGTTGCTATTGTTCTTAAACACCCATTTGCAACCAAGTGTGTTTGCAACCAAGTGTGTTGAGGCAAGGAGTAGAAGGAACCAAAGACCATTTGCGGTTCTTGAGAAGAGCGTTAAACTCATCAGTCATAACCTGATGCCATTCAGGAGAGCGGGAAGCTTGGGTGAAGCATGTGGGCTCAGGTACCTGTGCAGAAAAGGCATCAATAACATCAGTAGACATGGGATAACGGACCGTACATGCCATCAGTACAAACCTTTGGCATGACAACCCCAGCTTGAAGACGAGTAGTCATTGAGTGGCGTGGAGGTTGAGGGGCCTCGGGCTCATCGAAATCAGAGGAGCTGCTGTTGGACGGACCAAAAGAGGTAGGTAGAGAGGGGGTGGTTGGGTGGCGGTGAAGTTGGAGGCGGCGGGGCAGAGGAAGTTGGGATCATTGAAGGGGCATGAGGGACCACATGGTGTAGCTCCAACGGCACAATGGAGGAGACAGCAGGTGCGGTCACTGGGTGAGCAAAGGGAAACGTCTTTTAATAAAAAATGACATGACGTGAGACGTAAACCTAATTAGTGGAATGATCCAAGCAGTAGTAGCCCTTGTATTGCATGCTGTAACCTACAAAAATGCATCACTTGGAACGAGATGCCAATTTTTCAATACCAAAAGCCTCTGGGTACGGGTAACACGCACAACCAATGGTACGAATTGAAGAGAGATCAGGAGAACGACCATATAGACGTTGAAAAGTAGAGGACCAATTAAGAACGGAAGATGGAAGTAGATTGATGAGAAAAACAGCGGTCATGGCCGCTTCTAACCAGACTGCAAACGGTGCACTAGAGGTAGAGAGAATAGTGCGGATAACATTGGCAATGTGCCTATGTTTTCGTTTGGCGAGACCGTTTTGTTGGGGTGTGTGTGGACATGACAAACGATGCAATATGCCAAAATTATCACAAAATTATATAAAGGCATGATTAATAAATTATGTACCACCATCACTCTGAAAATATTTTATGGAACAATTAAAGATATTACGAACCATAAAGTAAAAAGTGCAAAAGTGAGTGAAAACTTTTGACTTAGCACGCATAGGAAAAATCGAGGAAAAATGACTATAATCATTAGTAAAAAGGACATAATATTTATAGCCATAATTGGAGGAAATATAGGATATTCACACATCATAATGTATTACATAAAAGGGAAAAGATGCGACAAGTTTATTAGATGAAAACGGGAGTTTATGAGACTTCCCAAGTGCACATTGCTTACAAAAAGATTTAGACGCACGACCTAACCTAGAAGCACCTAAAGACAAACGAGACAAAACATCAGTGGACGGATGACCTAAGCGTTGATGCCACAGAGTGGAAGAAACATCAATTAAGGCTTGCAGTGACCACACAGACAGAGGATAAAGAGCATCCTTACATGGGCCCTAAAAAAAAGTAACATTAGATGACCAGTCAGAAACAATAAACTTAGAGGGATAAAAAGAAATAGAGACAAAGTTATCCTTCGTGAAACGAGCAACTGAAAGCAAATTCTTTTTTAGGTGTGGCACATGAAAAACATTAGACAGACGAAACTTAAAGGAACCAAGAGTAAGCGGAAGGGTACCAGTATGGGCTATGGGTAAGGCATCACCATTACCAAGGGGAACAACATTATTACCATTGTAAGGATTGGCATCTTACAAGGTACCACCATTGCCGGTCATGTGATGAGTGGTGTCGGTGTCAGGATTCCAGGTAAGATCAACATGCGAAGGATCAAAACCATAGTAGGAAGGAGCCGCATAAGTCTGTTATCTCGCAAATGGTGAGTCAGGTGGAATCATGAGGACACAAGGTAGCATGATGACAAGGAGAATTGCAAAACGTGCACCACAACAAAAGAGGGGCACCAAGAACATCAATAGTAAAGGAAAAGGGATGCGGCTACCATGGGGCAGGACCCCATGCGGGCTGTTGCTGCTGTTGCCAAGGCTGGTTGTGCTGCCAACCACCACCACACCCACGCTACCTAGCCCACGACCACCGCGGGGCGCGGTGGGAGGAGACACCACTCCAATTGAAGTTGTTGTTGTAGGATTGGCGCGGCTGCTGCTGAGGTAGATTATTACGGGGCTGATGTGATTATTGATGAGCCGCCAATAAGGCTTGAGAAGAAGCATCAGAAGGCCGAGAAACATGAGACTCGAAGGAAAGAAAGCGAGCATGCATATTAGGGAAACTAGGCAGTGGAGGAAAGTTCAAAACCGCAGTGACAAACATGGTAAAATCAGTTCCCAAACCACGAAGAACAGCGGTAACAAGGTCAGTATCGGAGCCATCACCAATGTCCAAATTTTTTAAATTACATATAAGTTAATAACAACCAAATACTTGTTATAATTGATAACTGTCATACAGTTACCGTTTTTATGTTTTTCATTGCTAATTGTCACACAATTACTCTTTTTAAATTTGTAACTATCACACAGTTACCGTGTTTATATTTTTTAATTTGTAATTGTTACACAATTACTCTTTTAAAGTTGGTAACTATCACACAGTTACCATTTTTTAATTGAAAATTGTCACACAGTTAATTACAGTTTTTAGACTTGGTGACTGTGTGACAACCACTATTTTTAAATTTGAGTCCAAACATTTTTGAAGGACATGATAGTAATTTATTACTAAGAATAGTATAGGGTAACCCAAATTAGGCTGGACCCATTGACTATTATGTAATTAGCAAATATTTGCATATAACCATTATGAGAACTCAAATTGTATTTTGACTATTATGAAAATTTCAAATGTTTTATTGATATATTTGTAATTTACAATTTTTTAAATTTTAATATTTTTTAGTTTTATTCTTTTTTAATTTTAAACTTTTATAATTTTAATATTTTTTTGTTATAATTTTTTAAAATTTAAAATTTTTGAGTGTTAATCATTTTTAGTATTAATCCTTTTAGTTTTAATATTTTTTAAGTTGGGAATAGAATTAAAATTTGATTAATATGAAAAGACCCATTTGTCTTTCATTTGGATGTAGTTTGTAACAGAATTAATGGATTATCCTACATTGATACAAATGCTAAATTAGTGTCATTCATCAATACAATCCTAAATATGTATCATTAAATAAAGAGCAAATTACAATTTAGTATCTCAACTTTACATGTTGTTTCAATTTAGTACCCAAACTTTGAAACCTTGCAAAAAAGTACCTCAACTTTCATTTTGTGTCAAAATAGTACCTCCGTTAGTTTTTCTATCAAATAAACTGTTATCTGCTGACGTGACATGTGTATTTTTGTCTTTTTTCTCACATTTAAAAATAATAATATTTTTAAAAATTTTTGAATAAAAAAAATTAAAACTTTTAAATAAAAAAAATTGGGAGGAGATGGGCAGGGAGGGTCGGGGCTGGGTTGGGGTTTGG
>QANW01009746.1:331871-436370 GCA_003254865.1 Dryas drummondii
CTCTCTCTCTCTCTCTCTCTCTCTCTCTCTCTCCCTGCTTTCGCCCCCTGCAATCGCCCCCTGCCGCCGAAACCCACCAAAACCCAGCCCCTCCTCTCTTCCTCCACTTCTTCAGCTCCTCCCAAATCCCAACCTCCACATCTTCAACTCCTCCCAAATCCCAACCTCTACATCAGTAGTAGGTTCTTAATTATTTTTGTTTAGTTCAGTTTCTGGAACTACAAGTGAACTGAAACTGCAGAAACTGCAGTTTATTAGAGTTGCGGACTTGCAGTTTCTGTTTCTGTTTTTTGGTGATGCGTTGATGCTGGTATTTTGGAAGATATCTGCATGTTATATTTTTGTTATGTCTATTTTCGGATGGTATTTTGGGATCAAGTGGTAGTGGTGTGGTGTCTACATGGTATTTTGGAATCTAGTGGTGGTGTGGTGTCCGCAAATGAAGAATGAGTTTGTGGTAATTGGTCCGAAAAAAAAAAAATGAGGCTTTAGATGATTTTGGTTAATAAAATTAGATGCTAGTGCCTATATATTAATGGACTCTTGAATTAATTGCCTAGCTAGGTGGACGTTATGTTGAAACACTGTGGGCCTGTGGCATTCCCCAAGCATTACTACTGGAATCACCCAAAAAGTTCAACATATGTAGAACTCTGTTTGGACTTTGGATTGATGAGTAGGGCCAACAATGAATTAAATGGTCAGCCCCAGATTTATAATTGGTGTGCCATTGAAGGGTCCTAATCGTTTTGACTGTCAAAAAGGTATCTAATAAGGTGCATGCCAAAGCCAACTTCTTTCCATCTTTTCCCTTCCAATCTTCAAGTTTGCTTTCCAAAAGTTGATCATCCAAAAGAATCTTATGCAGGCCCCTCTTCAGCTCCCCCTGCAATGTCTTATGTGCACCATGACTCATCTACGACTTAAATTCGCTGCTAAAACTATGATTTGACAAATATATATATATATATATATAACTGTGTTCAAATAAAGTTACAAACTTACAAAGATCCCAGACGCAAAAAAAAGTTACAAAGATATATTTGTACACTCAAACCACCAAAAAATGGTAATGCAATCTTATGGCTTAAAGACAATATTTCATTTTAGTCCAACCTCATGAGATTTCTTGGAGGGAAACTAATAAAAATGCAGCCCATACATATTAGTTTAGGTTTAATAGCCATTTTGCCTCTCAAATATGACCCCTCTGTCAAATTGCCCCCAAATTAAAATTTTAGTAAATTTAAACAACAAACTTTTAAAAAATATTTAGCATTATTTAGAATTTTGAAGGCACTTTTTGGTTTATACGCTTTAGCTTAGGGACACTAAATTTAGAATTACTAGACATTTGAGTGATGAGTTTAGGCCAAATAGTTGTGCCCCTTTGATTTGGGCTAAAGAACTTGGTTTGGGGTTAATTTTGTTTAAAATAGGGGTGTGTTTCGGACGGATCGGATCGAAAATAGAGTGTTCCAATTCCAATTCAAAAAATTTCGGAATGAAATTTCTATTCTAAAAAATCGGAATTTCAACATCTCATTCCAATTCGGAATTTTTGGAATTCTCGAAATTTTTGAATTTTTTCGGAATATCACATTTTTAGAACTTTCGAATAAAAATTCAAATTTTTAGATAAAAAATCAGAATCTTCACGTTACTTTTTATTATTTGTAAAAAAAAAAAAAATTAGTAATTACACGTACAAAAAATGTGGGTGTTTTTGTTAACATTTATGTTATTATGATACACATATATTTATAATATACATATATTTATATTAATAGTATTAGTTATTTTTTTTAATATATATATGTGTATGTTTGAAACAGATAACAAATTAATAAAACATATAGTAAAAAAACTAAATAAATGATATAATATTAATATAAATACGAAATAAATTGGCATAATTTCAAAAAGAACAATACTTAGGTCACTCTTTGGGGGTATCTCAAGGTCACCCCCCCCAAACTCTGATTTCGGCAATATTGGCGCATGATCGGAACCGTTCACTTTTTAGATAACATATTAAAGATCATCTCTGCAAAAAATCAAATTAATTGAAAATCGTTTGGTTATATAATTGTTGTCAATTAAATAGATAAAATCAACGATTTGGTAAAAAAATCACTGTTTAATTGAAAACCATCTATTTTTTCTATTTAATTGACAACAGTTATATAATCAAACGATTTCCGATTAATTTGATTTTTTGTAGAGATGATCTTTAATATGTTATCTAAAAAGTGAACGATTCCGATTATGAGTGGTTTGGTTTAATAATTAAATTTAATTGTATTAGTACTAGTTGAATTTAAATTTTTTTACACACAAACTGCTTAATCAAACGGTTTATGAGTGGTTTGGTTTATTTTAGTTAACAAATTATTTTTGTGTGATCGAATTAAACTGTTAAAGTTTATTGGTTTAATTTCCGATGGCGTCCACCCCTACAATCCAGTAAGTGCTTTTAAGAATGACAGCTTTATATATATGGATGCGTTTGTAAAATTAAATTTGTGGAAGAACTTGGGGAACAAAAATTAATGATTTATTTACTGTTTTGAGTAGGTCCATTAAATAGTGCCTGTCTTTGTGGACCATTTCACTTGATTTCATTACAGATTTACAGATTTACAGATCCTTTAATAGATGCTTCTCTCAACTCAACGTGGTGACTGGTGACCTATCAAAGCATGCCAGCTTTGAAGGAAAAGTGAAAGTAGTACTTCATTCATGTAGTATGTGAATGTGACACACCCCACAAGATATTGCTGGGCCACAAGGCCTTGATAACTCTTTATTAACTGAGGCCCCCTACTAGGCCCAAAAAAAACCAAACTGAGGCCCGTTTTCTTTACCCCTTCTCGGTAGTAGGTAGAAAAGTAATTTTTTGAGAATTCGGACCAAAAAAAAAAAGAGAATGGGATGATGATGAAAAGTTATTAACAAATGATAAGGTTTTGTCATTATGGGCCGATTATCAGTATGGGTCAAATTGGGCCAAATTATGTAGTTTTGTAATTGTGAGCCTCTGATGAATGCTTGAATGTCTCGATCAAATTGGGCTCCTATTATGATTATGGGCCTTGACTGTAGCTGAGATCTTGAAGCCTATGGTTTTTCATTTTGTAATAAGTTGTCACTTTCGTGTCTATTCTTAAAATCCAGGCCAAAAATTCAATTTAGTCACTTTTTAACCCCAAGGGGTTGGTGTGATGGAAACTTGGATGTGCTGCAATAGTAGGCAGCCACTCAAGTTCTGGGACCAGTTCGTGTGATTAATTGGGATATGCATTCTTTCCTCTCTGAGTCTCTGGTGTACACCAACTTTGAGGTTGCTCGAGGGTATGGAGAAAAGGAGAGAAGGATTTATCCTTATAAAGCATCCAAAAAAACAAAATCCAAGCCAAAAAGAGTAAAAAATAAATCTAGAAACATGAGTGTTATACAAGGTCACATGCATGTAGCATCACCAAAATTATCTAATATGTAGCACAGTAGCACGTACTGGTATTATTCATGCCAAAAAAAATTAACCTCAACACCATAATTAGCAAACCAAAACCATATTACACTTTCCATCCCAGTTTGGTGCCATTAATTTTCTTTGTGATTTGCACGGGATGACCAGCAGTGCTGGACCTTAGACTTTTTGCCCAATCAAGCTTCTTGGTGTGGTAATTATTGGTAGCCATCTGCATGATAATTGGTTGCATATAATTTTCTGATGATCTACATGTAGGAGTCTGAGGAGGACAACCCTTTTGATGATGAAGTGCTGCTGCTTTTTTGGTCTCTTTTATTTCAATCTTGGTTCCTCCTTCCATTTTTATGCTTATAATCACCTCATCGCAAAATGCTTTGTTGTTAATCTTTCTTTCCTCTCGGTGTTGATAAAGGCGGTGCAATCTCAAAGCAAGATGGCATATTCCATCTTTGATTTCTGCCTCCAAATCTCTTTCTACATCCAGCTCAAGCGCTTTGCGAATCTTCAGCTCTTCTTCTGAGATATTAATGGCTCCGGAAAATCCTTTGTTTTTGAGCCCTTGTAATTTTTTGAAATTGTCATCATTCACGTTCAACTGTTCCATAATATAACTACGTAATAAGTACATGCAATGTCAAAATTAATAGCATTAATATATATTAGAGATGAACCAACAATGCATATCACTCTAACACTCTTGGTCACGTGCAGCCTCATTTTGCATGTACGTGACACCATAATTGCAACTTCACTCTACATGTTGACAAGTAATTGGGGGTTGGATGCACGGACATGAGTTGGACATTTCAAACCCAAGACCTCCTAGAATCAAAGCTTCCATACCACATATGTTGAACAACGTACTACTAGACCCCAAATATTTAATTTGTTAATCAATGATTAATGAACAGCCCATGTATATATGTTAAACTAATGCAATCAATAAAAAACAAATAATAACAAATATAAAGGATTATTTCTTAATTGAAGTGTCACCAGCCAAGCATTGCTAGTTTTGATTGAATCCGTAGCCTCGCTGGACTGCAAGATTGAAAAATCTGCAAAAACCCAACAAATTGTAACAAAAGCTTGACAAGAATTAATATACATGAAAAACTATGGATTTGACAGCCAAATTAATATAGCTAGCTAGAATCTGAAAATCAAAACCTAGTATATCTCCTCCTTTGCTACATATGACTCCTTGCTGGTCCATCTTCTACTTTATGCATTAATTCTCACATTGTCTGTTGTGCTTCAAATCAAGCATTTTAAACCAAGCAGAGCGATTAGGACTGCTGCGAATGGGACCAGTGGTATAGACATTATAGTTGGAATGAACAAGACATAAAAGTGGGTTGCTTTTAGAGGGAAATGACCGTTAGGGACGTTATTTTGGTCAGCTTATTCAAATTTAGGCGCCAAATGTCTCTGCCCAAATTAAAAATTATTGGAAGTTAATTTAGTTATGTTGGACAATGAGAAAATAGATTTTTATAAGTGTCCAAAAATAAAAAGTGCTTTACGTGGAAGGAATCATATCAAAGGTTTGGGTTGGCCTTAAAGCATAATCAATCCAATGACGGGGCCTATGGATAGTTACGTACCCTTCCCTTGGAAAGTTGAAGCCTATAAATATAGCAAAATATATACTAAACCAAGTTCAATATGTCAAGTTGGAGACTTCTACTATACACGGACATTGCATCACATACATTCACCATTTAAAGGTGAAAAACTACACTTTAATTACTATAAAGATGTAATCTTAAAAAAATTGAAGGGTCAAATGAATGTCTGCATATAATATAGTGTTCACACCACAGCTAAAACTGTGAAATTGAAAATGTCACTTACAAAATAAAAAATAAGTTTTTGACTTTGATCCATTATAGGACTCGTATATGCCCTTTACATGTCCAAAGATCAAAAGACATTACTTGCTAATTTTTATTACATATATAACATTTTGTAATTTAAGTCTTATCTATTTATTTATTTAGAGCACAGAGGTTTATATATATTACTTACAAGTTGACACATATATAAATATATAATGACATGTTATCATAACGAGTTGTGTAGGTATCCATTTATAAAACCATTTCAACACATTAGTAAGGTCGAACTATAAAACTTATTTTCTTACTCCTCAAAAATGAAAACTTTTTTTAATTATATTGAATGGACACGTGTAACCGGGTGAGGAGCAACAGGCCCTCTAGGCAACCGCATGTTGCTAGCAAGCCTAGCAATTCCTCTTGCTTCTTGCATTCAATTCTATATATTAATAAGTCATGATTGAGCTATAATAGGCCTTTTTCCTTTTGTTGGTTAGATTTATACCTACTCATGAGACTGATGAGTATATTTTGAATAAATTATGTTTATGTTATATATGATGAAAATAAATTGCAGGCTGGTGTCAGCGAGAGAGAAGAAGGAGAGGAGAGAGAGAGAGAGAGAGAGAGAGAGAGAGAGAGAGAGAGAGAGAGAGAGAGAGAGAGGGGAGGATGGGGATACGGGACTTACAAGTTACAAGTTCCTTTTTTTTGGCCAAAAATTCCTCTTTAAATATGATAACATAGTTGAATTCAATATAAATGCCAAAAAGTGAAACAAGGGTAGATGATGGGTCCAATACAAATTTTTTTTTTTTTCTTTTTTAGAAACGTTGATTCAAACACTATATCTACATTACCCACGATTAGAGGCATGCAAATGGCTTTTCATCCACGCAATCATTTGTATGGTTGTCAACTCAATCAATGGCTTTTTCGCACTAATGACTCAAAGTGAGACAAATTAGTAGCACGCGTGTCTTTTTTTTGGTCTGAAAACGTGAGTGTCAAATATTACTTAAGTAACTAATTAATTATATATATATATTTTTGTAACCGAGAGTCTCTTGGTCAATTTTTACCCACTAAATTAGTCGCTTGACTCAATCAAAAATAAAAAAAATTATTTTATATAACTAATATATTGATATGTGATATAACTAGTTTATATGTTATATTATGAGCGGATATTATTAATACTATACCCTACTAATATAAACACATTATTCAATAATACATTTACATGTTTAATTGGTTATATCATGTAGCAGTATATCGAATATACCCTATAATTTTTTTAAAGATAGGCAATTCACGTCGAACAATACCCTATAATTTTTTTAAAGATAGGCAATTCACGCCGAATCTAGGGGATTCACAAGAAATTTTACCTCCCTTACTGCCTAACTCCAAAAATCAAACTAAAAACTCAAACTCGGGTGACTGAATTTACAACTACACCTTCAAATCAACTTCTCTAGCACCTTGAAGTTTAATTATATAAATTTGTTTCAAGATTGAGTCATTCAATTTCACTCTTTATCGGACATGTGAACGAAGATAGCTTCTATGGTAAAGACCATTGTTGTCATAATCATTACATAATGATAAAAACTGTACCTTACAAGAAATGATTTATCTTTAAAACTCATCCAATCGAATGATTAAAAAGTGAATGTATCACATATTGTATGTAAATTTATTTATTTTTTCAAATCAAACATAATTTTCTAAAAATGTTCTTACCAAGCATATATGTTTTAATTATGATAAAAATTGATGAATAAAACTCTTTGTATCATTTCAACTATATTTTTACGTCATATAAATTTTCAATAAAAATGAGATTTATTTGTGTGGTTTTAACCTTTATTAAATATATGGTATAAAAGGTGATCAATAATTTGAAATACTACAAATAAGAGTACTTGAAAACCAATGCATGCATGGTTTAGTTAATGAAACAACATTGGATGATATGATTTATAAGTAAAAGACTTCAAATGTAACCAAACTTATGGTTTGGTATTCACATGTCAAGAATGCCATGATGTGACATGAACCTACCCAAGTGTGCTTTTTGGTTTTTGGAAGAGAGAAAGTGAAAGGCATGTGCAGCCTTGCAGGGATGGTGTAGACTTTCTAGGCTTGGGGTTGTAATTAATGATGTCACATGTTAAGCATATCTCAGCTCTCAACTTGGGCAGTTGGGCGTGCAATAGGATCACTGATCAAAATAATATTATGGTTGAAACCGTGGATTATATAAATCCCAAATTTTGGAATCAATATATAATATCAAACAGCATGCATGTGTTTGGACCAGACATGTATTTATGGCTGAGATCATGACCATACACCATGAAAGACTAACGTGTGCTTTTTCAAATTCCCAAATTACTCTCAGCCATCTAACTCTTTGATATCAATCTGTTCAAAGCCATTCTCTGTTACGCCACCAGTGTGGCAGAGTTATACATGCAAGCCCTTGTTTGTATTTTATTTTCTCTTTGTGTTGTTCAATTTTGTTTTTCTGGATATCGTCAAAAGGACACATTTTGTGATTCTTCACTTAACATCTCATACATTAGTGGCATACTTTTTACCCTCACGTCTTTGAAGTTTTTTTTATTAATCAATTTTCGTTCATGAGTTTTGAAATCAACACCTCTTCTTATAAATGAAAGACTGTATTTTATCCATTAAACTAAATCTTATGGTTTGCTAGACAATGGAGGATGTCCAAGATCTCTTGGCTCAATTGCATATTACTCGGGTTGCTTACAGCACTCGGGAAGGAAATTGAGTTGTGCATGAATTGACTCGATTTGCTTTCCCTAGTGGTACTGGTGTAATGATGTGGTTAGGGGAAATCGGCCTAGATGTAATGATGTACAAGTTTGACATGGATCTCAAATCCTCTTAATTAACTTTGAACCACGAGTCCCCATTCCCCAAGCAATGGACTTGGACCACGAGACACGACCCTAAGAAACAGATCTTGAACGTTGGACCTACGACATGGACTAAACCTATATATACTCGTGAGTCCGAACCTTGAACTCTAAACTTGGACCCAAACTTCCTACCCTATACTTAGAAACCTGGACCCCAAAAATTAAACATGAGACCCATATTCCAAACAAAGCATACCTTATAGATTATGCATTTAAATCTCATCATACTTAATAGGATTTAGATTCCCTACTTGTCTTTTTTTTTACTTAACTTTGAATCTTAATCGTGTATTATAAAATCAATGATGTGTGAAAGCAAAATAAGAAATAAATTCATAATGCTTGTTGTGAGTGTGTGTAAATGAGGTGGGAATGGGTCAAGCCGAGTCTATATTGGCCAAACAATCGACCCACTCGATCAACCAATTTTGCAGAATTTTGAAAACCGACAACCGAACCGACTTTGTGGGTCGGTTGATAGTTGTGATGCAGCACAATCAATCAAATTTACAATCGTAAACCTAAAAGAACAAGAAGCCTGAAATTCACCAGAAAATTGAGAGAAAACTTTAACAATTAGTTTGATAAAATAATAATAGATAAAAAAAATCGGGCTAGCAATTGTAAAAATTGCTTAAGTATGCTTAAAGAAACCCTAGGGCGCAAATAACCATATAATTAAGGCCCATGGGTAATTACAAACCCAAATAAAATCTAAACGAAAATAAATAAAATGTTTAAAACTTTAGAACGCAGTTTGAGGCCCAAAACGATCTCAGAAGGCCGAAAAAGCCTATACGTCATAGCATGCCGATGAGTTGGACTCGTCCTGCGATTCTCTTCGAAATGATATGCATTAGTGCCACTTTCAGAGCCAAACCCTCCGACTAGTAGAAATAATTTCCCAAATTTCTTGGATTTGCAACGATCAAGCTGTTACATAAACTTATCCGTCATCCGTTCTGCATTAGTCTCCTTCATTTCCGAAGAACTCGACCCCGAGTTATCTTCAAGATAACATGCCTCATCATCATGGAACTCATGAAGGTCTGCCACATTGAAAGTGTTGGACATTCCCATTGACTCGGGCAAATCAATGATATAAGCATTATCATTGATTAGTTTCAGCACTTTGAATGGTCCATACTTCTTTTGTTTAAGCTTACTGTACGAACCAGCAAGGACCCTCTCCTTCCTTAGAAACACCATCACGAAATCACCCTCCTGGAACACTTTCACCCATCTGTGCTTGTCAGCTGCAGCCTTATACTTAGCATTGGTCTGCTCCAGCTTTTGCTTAACCTTATCTCTTACTGCCAGCATTTCCTCAGCCATATTTTCAGCAGCAACACTTGTACCATGACCTGCAGGTAACTTCACTAAATCCACCACATGGTTAGGCACAGCTGTGTACACAATGGAAAATAGAGACCTCTCTGTTGCGTTATGGACTGCGCTATTATACGCGAACTCAACATGTGGCAGCGCATGGTCCCATTGCTTGGGCTTTTCCCCGCAGATGCTTCGTATCATATTTCCCAGCGTCCTATTTGTGACTTTAGTTTGACCGTCGGTCTGGGGGTGAGCAGTGCTACTTCGGTTCAAGGCAGTTCCAAACATTCTCCACAAAGTGATCCAAAAATGGCTCAAGAACTTGGTGTCACGATCAGAAGTTATAGTTTTCGGCACCCCGTGCAGTCGGACCACCTCTCTGAAAAATAGCTTGGCTATGTTGGATGCATCAGCTGTTTTCTTGCAAGCAATAAAGTGCACCATTTTGGAAAACCTGTCAACCACCANATAAACCAGTTTTTGAACCTGACCCTTCGAGACCTGACAAGTGTAGCACTTCTTAACAATAGTCCCTACATCACGCTTCAACTGAGGCCAATAGTAATGCTCCTCTAGGCTTGCTATAGTTTTGTCATAGCCCAAATGTCCGCTCAAGCCCCCTCTATGTAAATCTCGAATAAGCTTTTCTCGCAAAGATTTCATAGGGATACACAGCAGATTTCCCTTGAAAAGATATCCCTCGTTAATAAAGAACTTTGTCACTAGTTCGTGGTTAACACACTTCGCCCATATCTCTTTGAAATCGTGGTCAGTTTCATATAATTCCTTCAAACATTCGAACCCCACAACTTCCTGAGAAAGAGTAACCAGCAAAGAAGCTCTTCTACTTAGGGCATCGGCAACCCGATTTAGAGTACCGATTAATGAACTTCAGGGCCTGATGGTCTGTGAACAGTACGAATTCCCTCTGGATCAGGTAATGCTCCCATTGCTTCAATGCCCTAACAACTGCATAAAATTCTTGGTCATAAGTACTCCATTTCTGACGGGCTTCGCTTAATTTTTTAGAAAAGAAAGGTACTGGTCTTTTTTCTTGTGAGAGCACGGAACCCACTCCCACTCTGCTAGCATCACATTCGACCTCGAATACTCTCTCAAAGTTTGGAAGAGCTAGAACCGGAGCGGTGCAAAGTTTCTCTTTGATGAGAGCGAAAGTCTTCTCCTGCTCGTCTCCCCAGTTAAATCTGCCCCGCTTCAAACACTCTGTGATAGGCGCAGTAATGGTGCTGAAATTTCGCACAAACCGCCTGTAAAAAGTAGCCAAACCATGGAAACTCCTCACTTCAGTCATTGATTTTGGAGTTGGCCAATCCCGGATTGCTCTAACCTTCTCATCATCAACCTGTATACCGTCCTCACCAACTTCAAAACCCAAGAACAACAGCTTATTGGTGCAGAAAGTGCACTTTTTCAGATTCACATACAACGAATTTTCTTTCAGCACGCCCAAGACTCGTCTCAGTTGGACCAGGTGTTCTTCTTTGGTCCTGCTGTAGATTAAAATATCATCGAAATAAACCACAACAAAAGAGCCAATAAATGGACAAAGAACCTGGTTCATAAGCCTCATGAAGGTGCTAGGCGCGTTGGACAACCCGAAAGGCATCACCAACCACTCAAATAGTCCATCCTTGCTTTTGAACACCGTTTTCCATTCATCACCTAGTTTAATTCGAATCTGGTGGTAACCACTTCGCAAGTCTATTTTGGTGAACACTTTGGAACCTTCAAATACATCTAGCATGTCTTCTAGGCGCGGAATAGGTGTACTTTACTGTAATCTTGTTGATGGCCCAGATGTCAACACACATACGCCAAGCATTCCCCTTCTTTGGAACCAAAAGGACCGGAACCGCACAAGGACTCATACTTTCCCGGATGAACCCCTTTTTCAACAAGTCTTCAATCTGTTCCCTTAAAATCTCATTCTTCTTCGGACTCATGCCATAATGGGGAAGATTTGGTAAACTAACGTCGGGTACCAAATCAATTTGATGTTGTATGTCTCTCATAGGTGGCAGCTCATTAGGTAGTTCGTCAGCGATGAACTCTTGAAAATTCCTCAACATCTGCTGCACTTCAGGAGGGACGGCGGTGTCTTTGTGTACCGTCAGCAAACCTTTCAGTACCACCGGAAAGAAAGAATCAGCTTCGGTTATTGCTTCATTAATCTCCCGCTCACTGCTAGTCAAGGTCAGAAAACTGGAATTCCCTCTTTCTGGTACACTTAGCTGTCCTAACTGCGTAATAGGAGCCATAGCAATTTTATGTTTGTTCCAAGTAAATAACACCACATTATCTCGTCCCTTAAAAGGTCGTATCCAAATCAAACTGCCAAGGACGTCCCAACAGTACATGGCACGCATCCATGTCAATCACATCACACAACACTTCTTCCCTATAATGTCTACCAATGGAGAGCGGCACTCGGCAAGTTTCAGTAACACGAACTGAAGGTCCTTTCTTCACCCAGCCCAGCGAATAAGGTGTCTCTGTGGCTCTGTTGGTAACTGGAAATGCTCGACAATTTTTTTTGACACGAAGTTTTCACAACTGCAATTGTCGACAATCACACTACACACCTTGTTTTTAATCGAGCAGAGAGAACGAAAAATACTTCGCCGCTGCCCTTCCTCTTTTGGAGTCAAAAGAACTCGCTGCAACACCAAATTAATTTTTTCCAGCCCCTCTTCAAGGGCAAACTCAGCCCCTGCATAATCATTGTCAATTGCTTCGTCATCTTCCTCTTCAGGTTCATCCACTTCTACTAAATTGGCCTGTCTTCACTCGGGGCAAACATTCGAACGATGCCCAGGCTTGCCGCATCTATAGCAAATATTGGTAGTGGGTCTGGCATACGGGTTTTGTTTTTGGGGTTGATTGCGAAACTGCCCTCCTCTATCAAAGTTCCTGCCACTATTTTCATTCGTTCCTCTAGCTAAAAAATTCGAAGACTTTGATGCACCCCCGCTGCTCTGCCCAGTTCCCTTTATCAGCAGGAACAATAACATTCGTTTCAAAGGAATCTGCTGCATTCCTCCGATAAGTTATTTGGCGCTTCTCTTTTTCCATTAACTCAGTTTTCAATGCTATGTTAATCGCCTCCTGCAAGGTCCACATATTCTGCAAACCAATTCTCTCTTGAATAGATGATTTCAACCCGTTCACATACATTGCAACCTTCTGGTTTTCCGTTTCCTGCAGATGGTTACGTTTTGCCAATCACATAAATTCATCCGTGTATTCAGCCACTGCTCTATTGCCCTGCACGCAGCTTATAAACATACGATACAAAATTTGTTCGTAATCTGCGGGAAGGAACCTGCCCATCATGAGTTGTTTCATCCTTCGCCACGTCCGAATACAGCTCTTTCCTTGCCTCTGGCGGGTGTTCTGCAATTGATCCCACCAAACAGCCGCAGTACTTTTTAGACGGAAAGCGACCATCTTCACCATCTTCGACTCCTGAATCTCCATAATCTCAAAGAACCTCTCCACCTCCACCAACCAATCCAAGAAATCCTCAATCTTTAGGTTACCCGCAAAGTTGGGAATGTCGGCTTTAATTCGATAGTCATCATAACAGTTATTGTTATTAGGACGATTCTGATTATTTTCCTGGGGTAGCTCTTCGATCTCCTCCTCAGATTCGGAGTCACTTTCTTGCACACGACGTCCTCCGGGGTTTCCCATGTTTTCGCCCCCTCGATTGATACCACCGTTATTGGCGACTACTCCCCCATTAGTAACACCAATATTGCCAACTGCTTGCCTTAGTAAATCACGAATCTCACCAAATTGCACGGACAGATTGTCAATTCTTCGGTTCTGGGCATCCAGATCCGCTCGAGTGATTGGTTCTGCATTTTCACGGTCACCCATTACTTGAATCAACGATATCAAAGAGGAGAGACCTGCTCTGATACCACTTGATGCAGCACAATCAATCAAAGGTTTACAATCGTAAACCTAAAAGAACAAGAAGCCTGGAATCCACCAGGAAATTGAGAGAAAACCTCAACAATTAGTTTGATAAAATAATAATACATAAAAAAATCCGGCTAGCAATTGTAAAAATTGCTTAAGTACGCTTAAAAAAACTCTAGGGCACAAATAATCATATAATTAAGGTCCATGGGTAATTACAAACCCAAATAAAATATAAACGAAAATAAATAAAATATCTGAAACTTTAGAACGCAGTTTTGAGGCCCAAAACGATCTTAGAAGGCCGAAAAAAGCTCATACATCATGGTGTAGCGATGAGTTGGACTTCTTTCGCAATTCCCTTCGAAATGATATGCATTAGTGCCACTTTCAGAGCCAAACCCTCCGACTAGTATAAATTATTTCCCAAATTTCTTGGATTTGCAACGATCAAACTGTTGCATAAACTTTTCCGCCATATGTTCTTCATCAAGTTGCCATCCGACTTTGTCGGTTGTCAAAACCGACAACCGACCCCTTTTTTTTTCCTACTAAGACCCAATTCATTAAAAGGTGGCTTCAAGTCTTCAACACCCCATTTGCGCACTTCAAATTTTTCTTCTAATACTCTGCCTACCTCAAATCTCTCTCCTCCACCTCTGATTCGCTTATCTACACCTACACCTACGAGGAAAAAAAGGATGCATTGCTCTTTGAAGATGTAGTTGATGGATCTGGGGAGCGATCGGGTCCAATGCTTCAGTGCTTTGGGCAAGTACAAAGAGGTTAGGATCGTCGCGATCTCCTCTTTGCGACGGTGGTTCACACTTGGTTGCTTATGGTTCACGCTCGATTGCTCACGATATCCTCGTCGCGGCGGAGGTTAGGATCATCTCTTTCATGTTTGACATCGTTCTCTATCTCTCTCTCTCTGTCTCTCTGTGCCTCTTCTTCTTGTTCTTGTTCTTTTAGGTTTCAATTTTCAACTGAAATGGTTAATTGGGGTTGAATTGAATGTTGAGGCAGTGAAGGAGTGTGTGTGCGTGTGTGTTGTGAATGGGGAAAGAGCTATTTCATTTTCAATTAAAGCAGAGGGTTTAGTAATTTCTACGGAGGAAGAGTTTGGTCAATCTCTTTGTTTTTTTCCATTTTCTATTCCTTCCGGGCTATCTGGAAGAGTCAAGTCAAAACTCAAAACCAAAAACAGCCACAGCCTGTGTTCGATGCTATTTGATAAACCCAGGAAAGGAAACCTACTCAAAACTCAATGTCGGTGTGGTTGTCCGACTATCACTTATTTTCAAGATCAACACCTGAACCGATATCACTGAGTCGAGTGAAAACAACCGAACCAACCAAGTTGGTTCGGTTGTTGGTTACAACCAAAGCACAAAAATGACCCAAAACCTTGGTCAATTCGGTTGTTAGTTGCAACCAAAACACAAAAATGACCCAAAACTGACTCATTCCCACCCCTATATATAAAGGTTATATCCATACATTTATTATCTTAGATTGACAATAAATAATTAAGATCGAAAAAAAAAAAAAAAGAGAGAGTCTATTTTAGCTCACTACAAAGATGGTGATGAATATTACCATTAGATAAGTGACACGTATCATAAAAAGATGGTCAATAACCCATTCACTATAATAATGAGCATTGACACGTCTCACCACGGTGACGAGTAAAAATGAATCCAAAAATAAGTATAACTGTACAAAGGAGAATCCAAATTGATTTAGCAAAGAAAGCAAGTGAGAAAAAGAATAGAAAACAAAAGACGGCTATAGGCTATAGCAGTATAATAGAGCCAACATTGAAAAGCGCAAGGCGGACAGTAGGTGGGTGAATAATAGAGCCAAAAAAACAAGGCGGAGGAGGGCCCCACTTCTTGGTTTGACAGACAGCTTCGACAAGCTTTCCCTACTTCGTTCTCTTCGAGTTCACAAGTCAGCTCGTACGGCCTCCAAACCAAAACGCCAAAACCCCAAAACCCCCGTTTTGCCTTCTCTCTTTTTATTATTATTATTAGTCTCTCTCGCCCTGCAATTTTTCAAACACTCTCTCTCTCGCATTGTTCGAAACTCTCTCTCTCTCTCTCTCTGACTCTCTCTGCGAGCCTCAGAATCTCCGTTTCATGGGCACTCTCTCGCATGCGATCGCCCCCGGACTCGCCTCTCATCACCGCTCTCATGGATTCTCCTCCAGTCAACGCTCGCGCTCTTTGAGATTGACTTCCGACGGAGCCGCCGCCGGGAAGAGCCGCGTGTTCGCCGGAATCAAGAACCAGAGTCAGGGCCGAGACAAGATCGATTTCACCGATCCCGACTGGAAATCAAAGTTCCAGAAGGATTTCGAGCAGCGCTTCAACATCCCTCACATAACTGACGTCTTCGACGACGCCGTTCCCATTCCCTCCACTTTCTGCCTCAAGATGAGGTCACCTCCATCTCTCTCTCCCTGTTTTTTTTTTTGGAAATTTAGTTCTGAAATTGCTTCAATTGCTCGCATGAACAGGACTCCGGTATTAGAGGACTTTGCAGGGGGCTATCCGTCGGACGAAGAGTGGCACGGTTACATAAACAACAACGATCGTGTACTTCTTAAGGTATCAATCTCAAAATTGTTAAGTGTGATAGTCTCTTCAGTATTTTTCAGTCGATGCTAAAGAGTACTGTCTCTGGTTTCTTTGTTCAAATTTTTCAGACTATATACTACTCGTCGCATACGTCTGCTGGTGCCGAATGCATTGATCCTAATTGTACTTGGGTGGAGCAATGGTGAATATTTCTCTCAACTTTCTTGTGGTTGTTTACAACTTGAACTTGCTGAATGAATGTGATACTAGCCTTTTCAATTCGACAAATGCAATTTGTGATGATATGATATTGAAATTTTTTCTAGGGTTCATCGTGCTGGACCTCGAGAAAAGATATATTTTAAACCAGAAGAAGTGAAAGCAGCAATCGTAACTTGTGGAGGGCTCTGCCCTGGTCTTAATGATGTCATCAGACAGGTCATTCTCACCAAACCGTAATTGCAAATTTGCTAGTGTTGCTTGTTGTTTTGTATCTGCATTGATTTTGAAGTATAATTTGATGAAATTGCTATATAATTCTTCATGATTTATTTGAAAGTGTAGTTCTTAAATTGCTGATCAAACATGTTTTCTGTTTTCATGCACATTCTGATATAGAACCAACAAGGTGGGTGCCACCTATGATTATGGTAAGTTGTAGATGATAGAAAGTTTAGTAATAAGGACTTAGAGAAAATAAGAATATTTAGGATATCTGTAATTGCAGAAAAATTAGAGAGATGGAGCAAAAATGAGGAGAAAAGTATATACTGATCTACATGGTGTAAAAACATTCACCAAAATATAATTGTCTTCATTGGCGATTACGATAAGTATAAGCTTCATATGAAACCTCAAAAGATTCCTAAAATACTCATTCAATCGTAGAAGACTCTTAGAAAATGTTAAAGAGATTGGGTCTAAGACCCAAATATAATAATTCATAATAGATTATGGCATTTACTCATAGATTGACTCTTGGGCTAACTCTTAATGACATTTAAAAAAGGATGATTCTTAAATGACACAAATAGACTGGCTCTTGATTGCCATTGAAATTTCTTTTTGGGCCAAAAAAGTTTAATTGATAGACTTGGGTCAACCGGCTCATTCTTGGACTTCCAAAGAGGATGTTTCTTTTTCAAACAATCTGTTGCTATTGCAACTTTTTTCCCGATCCGAAACAATACCAAAAAAAAAAAAAAAAAAAAATTGATCCGGCTGAGTTAGGAGTTAGACCAAAATAGAATCAACACCTTCGATGTGTTTAAGGAGGTAAGTGCCAACTCATCTTTTGAGTTTTATGAGTGGAAAAACTTTAGTTGGCACAAGCTTTAGCTCATAGTCCTGGATTATTATAGCCAGAACATTGCACCTTCTTATCAAATAACCAAGGTCGGGTGAACAAAATATGACACACTTTAACAAGTAGCACCTCAGACTGCACAATGTCAGCTAATCGTCCAACAGAATAAGTTACCAACCAGTGTTTATGGACTTTAATAGTAGTGTTATTTACTCATGGAACTTTATATTGATTTGGGTCATGCTTAGTAGACAATACAAGCTTTAAAACAGAGTCGTTAGCAATAACATTAGAGCAACAACCGCTGTCAAGAACATACAGTTGATTATTAAATCAAATATGTGTTTGAGAAGTGCCGCTAATATTCCTCTCCATGTTCCTTTTGTGTTGTGAGAGGTGGATGTAAAACCAAACAGGGTTGTCAACTATCATGACTATGTCGGAAGTCTTATCTCACCATCCAAAACTACATTTTTTTTCTCAGTGTTCAGGGGTGACAAAAAGGTAATTAAAACTTCTTTATCTGCAAACATCGCCAATTCCTTATTTGCAAATGCCATCAATTGATTTGGGCCTTGTGCTAAAAAGAATTCTGAAGTCTTTACATGTCCAACATTGCACCTCGGTTTTGGTTTTATAACTAAAGCCTACACTACTTTGTGCACGCTTAGGTGCAGAAGAACTATCAAATGGTTGGTGGAAGAAGTGGAACCACAGATTTATCATTTCACTTTTCTTTACTACAGATTTCATTACAATGGATTTCTCACTTTAGTAGTGCCTTCTAACGAAACTCTCATGGAGGCTCTCGTTTTACACTCTGATAAGTAATCTAGACAACATAGTCATAGAATAATGGTGATTTGTTGCTAAACCCGAAGAAATACAAGGATTTTATCTTTTGCAATAATACATATTTTTTTTTCCTAATCAAGCTGTCACTAGTGCATCACATTCTTTTTCCTGGTAAAATTTAGTCAAATTAGTAATAAGGATATCTTATAAGAATATTTTTTGCAGAAGAATGTGATACATTGAAGACTCTTAGAAAACATAAAAGATATTGAGTCTTGTATGACCCAAATACATTGATTCTTAATAACTTTTGACATCAACTCTTATATTTACTCTCTGACTAATTCTTAGATGACATTTAAGAATGACAGAATTTTTTGATTACCATGACCACATTTCTCCTTGGACCAAAAAGGCCTCATTGATAGACTTGGGCCAGTGGGCATAGTTTTGAGCTTCCAAAGAAGATATTTCTTTTGAATAATCAAGCTATTGCTAGTGCACCACATTCTTTTACCTGGTAAAATTCAAGGATATCTTTGTTGTTGTTGTTGTTTTTTTTTTTTTTTTTTTTTTGCATGGAAGTGACAGTGAAGTTAGATGCCTAGCAGATGCATTTCTATGCTGGGAAAGAACAATAGAAAACCTCTTAGTGACTGCCATTTTGGTGAATAACAGGTTGAAGTACCATATGATAGATTCAAGATTTGCCCTAGTCTTCAAATTGTTATAAAGGAATGTCAATTGTATTACTTAAGAAAAAGAAATTGTTTTTGTGCGCTTATGCAGTTTCCTGGCTGTGTATATAGTAGACTTACTATCCACTGATGAGGCAACAAGTTTAACTTGATTGGAGCTACTTAACAAATTGGAGCTTAGAATCTTTCCTTTTGAGTTCTGTCAGTCTTCATTCTAGAGTTCTATTCTATTTAACACACTTCAATCATATATGCTCTGCAGATTGTTATTACACTTGAAATATACGGTGTAAAAAAGATTGTGGGGATTCCGTATGGTTATCGTGGATTTTCTGATAAAGAATTAGCTGAAATGCCAGTAAGTTCCTTTTTGTCCTTGCAAGTACACATCTAATATGAATCATTCAATCAATCTTCTCTTGCTATGTTTTTAGGGTCAATATGTTTCTTCTATTTTGAGAGTACTTTGAGTGTTGTAGACTAATATGTTAAAAACGGATTCGATTATCAGCTATCAAGGAAAGTGGTTCAGAATGTTCATCTTTCTGGTGGAAGCTTGTTAGGAGTTTCACGTGGAGGTCCCAGCGTTAGTGAAATGGTGGATGGTTTGGAGGTGATTATTTGGAAAGCTTCTTTAAGGGAATTGATAATATTTTAGCATTATGATTCCTAGAATTAAGTATTGTGATATATGTATTTGTGTGTTGATATCAGGAAAGAGGAATCAACATGCTTTTTGTTTTGGGTGGAAACGGCACACATGCTGGAGCCAATGCAATACATGATGAGGTTGGTAAGCTTGTATCTCTGTAATAACTTGGTACACAATGTCATATGTTGAGTTCGGTATCCATTCATTATTTAGCTATTTTTTTGCATTTTATTCATAGACCATGCATAAGAGATTTGTCTTTCAAGTTTTAGTGCAATTTCATGTCTTAAACAATAAAGACTGAAAAAAAGATGGAAAAGGTAAACAATTAAGGCTGAAAAATAAAAGGGAAACTTTAGGGCAGTCAGGCATTTGAATGCACTATACTATTAGTTTGGGATAGTCTGTCTATTTACTAGTGTTATTAAAATGTCTTCATCAATGCTGGCAGAGGTTAGGAATTGATGTACTGGAATATAAACATAAATGATGGGAGGGTTTTGTAGGGTCTCAACTTGTGACAAGCTTATAGTCTCTGCAAGCTGTGAATACTTGGTTCTTTTATTTTTCTAGCATCTTTAAGTTTAATTTAATTGCTTTTTTTCTCCTTTTCTTTTAGTGCCGTAAAAGACGGTTAAGGATAGCTGTAGTTGGTGTGCCAAAAACCATAGACAATGATATTTTGCTAATGGACAAAACTTTTGGTTTTGATACTGCTGTTGAAGAAGCACAGCGAGCAATAAATTCAGCATATATTGAGGTAGGAATGACTTTTGATATTTATATTTTTTCTATGTTACTTATTCAACTTCATTTTTGCCTCCCAATCATGTATTTATTATTATACAAGGGTTCTACTCAACTTTTTTCTGGCAGTGATGTCTACATGGTAAGCTGATCTTTCTCCTCAATCTTGTAATAGGCACATAGTGCTTACCATGGCATTGGCATTGTGAAATTGATGGGCCGCAGCAGTGGATTCATAGCAATGCACGCATCCCTGGCTAGTGGACAAATTGACATATGTTTGATACCTGAGGTACTTTAGCTACATGTGAATTGCATAATTATTTAATTATTTTTCCAACCTACACTGATGCTATTGATATATGCACTTCCTAGGTCCCTTTTCAAATACACGGTCCTCATGGTATTTTGCGCCATCTGAAATACCTAATTGAAACAAAGGGATCAGCTGTAGTCTGTGTAGCAGAGGGAGCAGGGCAGGTGAGTTATAATTCAAGTCATATCTTTTGCTTGTAGGTTAAGGTATATTGAACTGATAAGGATAATGATCATTTCTTCCCTGGATTCCATGTCTAAATCATGAAAACTATTTTTTAGTTCATTTTTTCTGGTTGATGTTTTTTTGTCTACAAGTGAGATTGTTGAGTGCTGTGTGGTTCTTTTCATGCAGAATTTACTACAGAAAACCAATGCTACTGATGCATCCGGAAATGTTGTATATGGGGATATTGGCGTATACATTCAACAAGAGGTTGGTGATTGTGTTTTATTGTGATTAAGATTTCCATTGGTTTGAGAACTTCAGCTCAGTATTGCTCATTAGCTAGGGATTTACTTTTAGATAATAGAGAAGATGCTGTTGTGGTTTGACGAGACAATACGCAAGGTGTTAGATTGCAGGAAATTTGAATAGGGTCATATTATTTAGACCGAAATTTGCTTAAGCCTTTCATAGAAAAAAAAAATGAGGAAACTTTCCTTGTTGACTGGGCTTTATATTACCAATCATGTACGACCACTATATTAGACAGGGTGTACAAATTCTCTGTTTATTCCACTTTGTTTAAGCCTTATCTTTCCCTATAACTGGGAAAAGGGAAAATTTGCCATGTTGTTGATCAACTTATGAGCAGTTAAACAAAACAATTGATCTTATAGTAATTACCACTCTCAGGGTGCTGATCTTGCTTTAGACCTTGAATATTATAGTGATTTAAGACCATATATGGTATTAATACATAGCCTATTGTGTTTTGATCACCAATTAAAACTATGTGGATAAATAGCATGTCTGCTTCCTGTAGGTAATGAATCACATTAGGACCTTTAATAAGCTTGTGTGTGCTTGAGTCGTATATCCTACTTGTGTTGTCTTAAGCAGTGATAATAATTGAGTGTTTTTGTTTCTTTTCATAAGACTTATCTAATGTTCACAGAATTCAATTCTTCTGATTATAACTTTTTTTAATTGCTCTGTTCATACGTGGATGAAAGGTTTGGTGTATATGGTAATCTGCATTCTTGTGTTGTGCCAGACAAAAAAGCAATTTAAAGAGATTGGTGTTCCTGTTGATGTGAAGTACATAGATCCCACATACATGATTCGTGCATGTCGTGCAAATGCATCAGATGGAATTCTTTGCGCTGTACTAGGACAAAATGCTGTGAGTCTCTCAAACCACACACACACAAATAAATAAAAGACCATTGAGCATTATAAATTTCTTCTCTTTTGGTTTTGAAACTATTGAGCTGGGAATCTCTGCTGAAGCACTTTCAATATGCATGGCTGGCTATGACAGGTTCATGGTGCATTTGCTGGATATAGTGGAATCACAGTTGGCACATGCAACACTCATTATGTATACCTTCCAATTCCTGAGGTCATTTCTTATCCGAGGCTTGTGGATCCTAACAGCCGAATGTGGCATCGTTGCTTGACTTCGACAGGCCAGCCAGACTTCATCTAATTATGTAGGCCTAATTATCTGGCATTTTTTTTTGAGAAAATCTAAATTTGGAAGAGTGAATTATAGGAAAAATAACCAGCGTCAGAAGGACTCTGGTTTGGTTGCTCGCGCATGCTGTAGAAGAAATAATACAGAAGGATGACATTCCCTCCCCATTCTAGTTTTGTCTAGTGTACAGCCTAGCAATTGGTGCTTGGTTCATAATGTTTCTGTACATCATTTGTTGTATCCTATAAATATAATGAATGAGTTTACTGATAAAACGAACCAGACCGATTATACTGGATTCATATATATAATTTAGTTTCAAAATTTGGATATCTATTTTTGCCAGTCTTTTTTTTTTCCACGTAAATTTTAGTAGCTATGCTGTGACAGAGTTCTTCCTGGTAATAAATTTTCAATAATAAGAACAATATGTGTAAAAGCAGCAATGCACATTACTGTTCTCATTCAGCATAATATTTCATGTCAGATCTCTTTTCTTGGTTGCTCATACTAAGACTGGTGTTGATGCTTTACAATGTAGAATGATCTTTTAGTGTTTCTAGAGGCTACAATGCGCATGACAACATGAATTACTCATTAAACCAGGCTTGTCAAATATTATAAGTTAACTTCCTGCTTGACTGGTCAAAGATGTGCCTCAACTCCTCTAGAATTGTGCAATTTAATAATTACATAATGGTATAAGGGTCCTTTCCACCATACCTGCAGTGGTATGGATATAGATGTTTTAAATAAATAGATTTATAACATTTTTTTTTTTTGTGTATACAAAAATATTAATGGATTGAAAATCCCTAGTAGGAAAATTCAATCATTCGATTCTACTCTCTAAGTCTTTGTGAAGTGCTTAAATACGAAATGATAAAAATTTTGCTTAAAGATTTGGCCAAATGACAATTTTGGTGCTTATAGTTTGTCAGGCTTTTCTCTTGTTCTAATTTCAATTTTTACAATAATACTCTTATACTTAGTTGCAATTCAAGGGCCAATTTTGGAGACGTTTTGTCTATTTTCTAGTTATTTGTATCATGCGTAGTGCGCTTGTCGAGACTTTTACGTTAATATGAGTGATTAAATTAGTCATTAATTGAGATCACATTATTATAAACTAAAAGTATAATACTTTATGTTAATAATTATAAACTCCCTAGTTAGAGAAAAATCTTTCATAACTCCCGCCAAAAATCTACCTCTCTCATAACCCTCAATCTTACACTTAATATTTTCCTAAACTCTCTAGTCAACTAATACCCAGCCAAGTTTGACTCCTCATCTTTTAATTTTCCAGTTTTACCCCTTTTATTTATTTATTTATTATTTACATTTATGTACTCTCTCTCTCTCTCTCTCTCTCTCTCTCTCCGCTGCTGTCGCCGGCGCATTCGCCGCCGTCTAGCGACGGTTGTCGGCAATACCGATCCCATCACGCTTGCCTCTCATCCCTCTTTCTTTCTCTACCCTCCACTCTCCGTGAAACCTAACATCAATGCAGGATCGGGTCAAGGCAGACCCGAGCTCCCTCGTCGGCAATCTGCCAATTCCGGCGACGAAGAGGTGCCGGACTGCCATGGATGGCTTCCTTTCGTCATCCCGAGTCCACTGGTGCCATTAGAAGATTTGGACGACCCCTAGGCTCGCCGTTTCGAAGGAGAGAAGCCGTCGACATCCTTGTCTGCGATCTCTGTGTTCCAGCAACCATTTCCGTCGATCCAGGTATCAATCTTTGTCCCCTCGACCTGCTCTTGCTATTGGTTGGGTTGTTTTAACTCAAATCTTGATTTTCAGGTTAGATTGCCGCTGCAACCGTTAGATCCGCCACTTGTGGCGGCGGGTTGGGTGTTTTTTTTTTTTTTTTTTTTAGCTTCCCCCGAATCCTAAAAGCTTAATTCGAGGTTCGAGAATATTTTTGTGTGAGTTCTGTGATTTTCTGTGTGTTGATTGGGGCTGGGCAGCCACCGTGTGTGGTGGTCACCGCCCGACTCGGCCGTTGAACGATCAATTTTATGAACCCTGTTTGATTTGTTGAACTGTCTGGTCTTAAACAGGTACCTCGGCGATTAAAAAGTGCAACTGAATTCAACAAATTCAGTTTCAGTTTCTAGCTTAATTAGTGTAACTGTGTAAATTCAGTTTCAGTTCTAGAAAATTTAGTTTCATTTCCTGAAAATTCAGTTTCACCCAAAATTCAGTTCTAGCTTAATTATGTTAATCGGATAGAAATGTGGGTTTTTTAATTGATTTATAAGTATATACAAATTTACTTCATTTATTGATTAAACAGTTTCAGTTCGTGAAACAGTTTCAGTTCTTGAAACAGTTTCAGTTCGTGAAACATGAGTTTTAAATGAATTTTGAATGAAATTATGGTTCTGAAATATGATAAATCAAATTTGCAGGTAGAAACAGATCGAGGCAGTGACGACTGTTGTGTACTCGTCGCGCGTGAGGTGATCGGACGACGTTGTATTGTTGGCTACTCCTTTCATCTCAATGGCTTGTTGTATTGTTGTTGTTTTTTTTATAAGGTTGTTGTGTTCTTTTTAGTGAAACAGAATTCAGTAAAGGTGTAACTGTTTTAGTGAAGTGTAATTTTTTTAGTAAAGGTGTAATTTTTTTTTAATTAAGGTGTAATTGCATTTTAGTCAAGGTGTAATTATTTCATCACTTAATTCAGTTTTAGTAAGTGAATTTATAACTGAATTCTTCAATTTAGTGTAACTGAATTCCTGAAGTTTAGTGTAACTGAATTTCTAAAGTTTGGTTTCAGTGTAATTGAATTCTTGAAATTCAGTTTTAGAGTAACTGAATTCTTGAAATTCAGTTTTAGTGTAATGAAATTCAATTTCGGTGTTTGATTTTAGTTTTAGTAAAATATTTAGTTTTAGCAAAAACTCCAATTCCAGGAAAAAAAAATAGTTTCACCAAAATTCAGTTACAGTGACGTCAGCACGTGTCAACATGCGTCAGAAGGGTAATTTAGGATTATAAGTTATAGGGGATTTTGAAAAAGTTTCTAGATGGGTGGGGGTTTAGGCAAATTTTTTTGGTGATTAAGGGGTTTAAAATTAGGCACTATAATACTTTTAAGTGATCAAAATAATTGTAAAATTAAATAGATTTAAACCAAAATTGTCCTCGAATTGCAACATCAAGTGAGTAGATGGTATTATTACTAAAATTGGAACTAGAAGTACGAAACCAAAAACTCTAACAAACTACATTGACCAAATAGGGTTTGGAATCTGACATATAGTTGATTTTTCAGGAAAAGAATATAATGATTATAAATTAATAACTGATATGAACTTAATGGTGCAGAGTGCAGGAACTAACTGTACATGATTCAAATTTATGAAATCATAATCCCATACAAAAAGCTCCCTTCAGCATATATATAAAAAAAACTATAACTAGGGCACAAGAGGAAGTGGCTGCACAAGAGTGTAGAGCATATGATACCTAGAGTTAGAAACCCTTTTCACTAGTACTTTCCTTTTGGTCTGAGAGCCTGAGCATATAACTTCATATATGTATGGGATTGTGCTACGGTGGGGACACTACATAGTATAAGAACATATATGGGTCAATAAATCCACGAGTTCACCCTTTTTTATCCTAAGGTATGATTTTGTGAGCCGTTAGATTTGTCTGCATCTCATTTAGGTAAGTGGATCGACGAATTCACTCTTTCTATGTTATGGTATAGTTTTATGGACCGTTAGATCTGTCTGCATCTGATGTGATGTTTGCACAATAGCCGGTCTCGTGTGTACGTAATTATGTATGTATGAGTGGAATTGGTGTTTGTGTTGGTGACATTAATATATTACCGTCCAGAGTGAAGAGTGAAGAGGGTATGGACAAGTAAAGGAAAGGGGTTGTGATTCTTCTGAGTGTTTCTGACCTGACCAAACTCCTTTTAGGCTTTTACGATTTCACCCACCTCCTCCCCATTTCATTTGTTACACTACATTTCCTTCACGCACTCTCACAAAAGTGTGTTGGGTCTTCTGTTAGTCGTCTCTGCCTCTGCAACTGCTTACTGCAGATAATATAATTCTTGGTAACACCAATTTCTCGTCCCGTCAACATTTAATTTCTCGGTAAAACCAAACCCAATTACCCTCTCAGTCTCTCACAAGTCACAACAACTTAATTAGATATATGCTTTTACTACTCATAGCATCTTCAATGGTGTGTGTGCTATTCTTTGGCAATGTTGTGTCTTTTTCTTGCTAACCAAAAAAATTCACACAATCAATTCCCTCGTCGTGTATAATGAATTAGGCTAGTTCCCAATTCTATTCAGATTCACTCTCTTGATTTGTTTTAGGAGTTCTATTCTTATAATTTTTTCAGGAATTGCTTTTGAAGCATACCGATCTGCATGCAGAGATTGTATAATGCAAATACTTATTTAAGATTTAATTTTTCTTTGGATTTGGGGGAATGAGTTTGGAATGTGGAATCTCTCCAACATTGTAGAGCGCAATATTATGAAATTAATATTAGAGCTTGAAGTTTATATTTAAATCCCAATTTTAAGTATTCCTAGATGTTATTCTACACTATCAAATAATCAAAAACTTGATAAAAAAAAGGTTAAATTTCACTTTTAGCCTCCGTAATTTGAACAAGTTCTTAGTTGGTCCATGTAGTTTCAATTGTTTTACTTTAAAAACCGTTGCAATTTAAAAACACATTAGTATTTTTTTTCTATTAATTTGTTAAATTCGTCATTGAATTGTTAGTGGTTTGTACAGTACATGACCAAAAATTCAATCACCAATTTGTAAAATATATGACCAAATTAAGGCACAACGAATTTAACGATTTAATGAATGGAAATTGTAACAGTTTGTAAAATACATTACCAAAATAAGAATAATTAAAAGAAATAATTAGGCTTAGATCCTTTAGAAAAATAGTTTTTAAATGGAGATCAAAAGTGTTTTAAAATTTATAAGAAAATCTTTTTAATTAATAATAAAGTCCTTTTAATTTATAAGAAAATCATTTTAATTCATAATAAAGTTCTTCTTTGATTTAAGGGGTATTTGAAAGGTATTTCCCTTTCTAAGGTATAGAATGAGATTTGTAGAGACTGTATGTTAGGTTTTAACACTGAGATTTTGGACGGAACCCTAAATCTTGAAGTTAAAATCTAACATAAAGTCGTCAAAGAAAAAAAACAAAAGGACTTAATTAAAAATTCTAAATCACTATCGGTGTTAATCTAAGAAAGACTCATAAAATAAACTAAACTCTAAATCTTCTTCATTAAAATTATAAAAATCAAAATAGAACTTGGCCTAAATTATGAAAACCAAAAGTTCAAAAATTCAAAATATACACCACGATTTGAACCGCGCCCATTTGGATTATCTGCATCTGAAGCTCAACTATTGATATATCATATATGTGTCAACTTATGACATATTTGATATTTTTTGATAAGATGAATTTGTTATTTGATTTTATTAAAATATAGAATTGAATATTGCACCATTTGAGATGCTCACACAAGAGATCTCTAGAGCTGTACAAATGAGATACACAATTAATACTATTTGCTTTCTCCGTTGTGTTTTTTTACGTGCTTCTCTCTTTGTCTGTCTTTCCGTAATAAGAAATATCATTGTAGAATTTTTTATTTTATAGATCATATATTAAACATTATAAAATTAATTTAGAATTATACAATCTTAGAATTTAAAAGCAACAGTTATATTCATTGTTTATTTATCAAATTATTATTTATTTATTTAATAACAGTTAAATAATTTTTTAAAAAATTAATTAGTTTATAGAGATAATTTTTATAGAATGATTCTAATTATAAATTTATATTGTGGAATTAACAAAATAAAAAAGAAGACACAAGAATACACAAATGAGAGAAGGCAATTTTCCACAATGATATATATATATAAATAATCACTTGCTCATTATAGAATAGAGAATTCTCTATTTACCTAACCACTCATTCATCACAAAACGAAAAATTAATGATCGAGACTATCCATTTTGTAGGTTCATTTTTAAGGATATCTCTATAAAATATCAACTAAATCGATAATTGTTTGATTTTCTAAACTTTACACACAAATATAATTATAAATAAAATTAAAATGATGTTAAATATATATATGAGAGAGAGAGAGAGAGAGAGAGCACTTGAATTTTCGTGTTATCAACTTATTAGTAGTCACAGACAGAGAGGCTACCAGAGCTGTTAAACCTATACCAACCTAAAGCCAGTTTTGCAGAAGCACTGACCTTAATTGGTCCCCACAACCACACATGCACACATCAGAGGGAGAGAGAGTATGATTGATGTACAAGTATGGTGTTCAAACTGAGGTGGCCACATAATTTGAGAAATATATGGGACTGGGATTTGTTTAATAGTTTCAAGAAAATTGGCTCTGTGGTACTATTCTGTTGTTGGTTCGTCTCATATGCCATGCATATATGGGTTGCTGTATGCTATTGGGATCCTTGATATATAGTAAATTGTCAGTCACTATGGTTTGCCATTTTTATAATACAATATTTGACCATGCTTAGCTAGCTGTTGGTATATCAGTCAAGGTAACTTATTATATTACTGTTTTATGTGTATATCTAACTATCTAAGTGCATGAATGTAAGATGCATTCTTTCTTTAAGAAAAAATAATATCATACAATTATCTTATGTGAATTCCAATTTGTAAGAAATGCGATAGTAAATATGGTATAAATAATTAAATTTTAAAAAAATTATGCAATGCATTGCATAGATAATCAAGTTTTTATATATTTGTTGCATAAATATGTTGGTTTTTGAATTTTGATATTCAACTTAATTCATTAAAATTATTGAAACAATCATTAATTGGATTGTTTTTATTAGTTTAGACCATAACACGAGTTAATTATACTTCCTGAGGTTTATCGTTTTTTCATATATAATTTCTGAAGTTTCAACAATTGCACATACACCCGCTAAGATTTCAAAACCATTGCATATAACCCCCTATAGTGAGACAAAAAAATATGAGAAATTATGTAAAAATGCATGCTAAGGGGTAAAATGGCCAAATAAAATTACTCAAGGTGTAAGGTCTAACCTCAATACAAATATTTTCTTTTTTATTTATTTATTTATTTTCTCTTTTAGGGGTTATATGCAATAGTTTTGAAACCTCAGGGGGTGTATGTGTAATTTTTGAAATTTTAGGAGCATATGTGAAAATACAATAAACCTCAGGAGATGTAAGTGTAATTAACTCACTACTTTGTCTATAATAAATATATTATTCAAAGCATAGTGTTTCTAGGCACACAGTCCTTGTTTTTTGGTCAGCAGCATATAGGCACATGATCTAGTTGCCATCATTGAGGAAAAATGATAAGTTGATACTCTTAATTCTTGAACACTTTCAGATCCTTCATTGAAAAAAATAAGGCTTCAAGAACTAGATGTCAAAAGAAAAAAAAATTGCTTCCTTCACTTTTCAACTTCACCTTCAAAAGCATTTAATAATCGATTTGATTACTTTCTAATTTACGAGAAATTTTTCCATGCATTCGACACACTGCGCAAAATTTTAATAAATATTTCACGTATATAAATATTGTCGATTAAATAAACAAAATCAACAATTTAGTAAAAAAATCATTATTTAGTTAAAAATTATATATATTTTTTATTTAATTGACAACAGTTATATAATCAAACGATTTTTTATTAATTTAATTTTTTATAAAAATAATCTTTAATATATTATCTAAAAAATAAACAATTCTAATCATATACTAATATTGTCAAAATTAAAACTTAAGAGAGTTAGGTAATCTTGAGGTACCCAAGTATTGTTCATATATAAATGTATATCTTTTTATCTTTTAGTGAGAGTTTAATACCAGGGTTGCTTATGTCTGAGTCTTTGGAACCTATCCTTCTTCATCATTACTCCAAACACTTGAATGATGGATTGAGGGTACAGAGAAAGCTCAGACGTTGACCGGTCCACACACAAAACAAATAGCGGTGGGCCTCTTCTTGGGGCCAACGGGGCCTACCTTAGGCATTGTCAATCCCAATAGCAACAGCCAACAGACGTAGTGCTATGCTCCTCACTCCCTTAACAGCATCTTATTGTTTAGAAATTAATACAATTTTGCAAAATTTAAATACAGCTGAAAAGTTCTCTGTATTCACCCAACTGTGGTTGAAAGGACTAAAGGAGAAATGGTCAAAAACAAAGCTAGAGCATATTTTTCAACTATATATAGTTTCAGATCGGTTTCTCATTGAACTGGAACTACAACAGAAAACTGTATTTCTCTAAACACCAACAACATATATCCTTCAAAATGTTGTTCACCATGAACACCACCACTTGTAAAATCTATGGCTGTAGAGCATTCTGATTATGAACAGCTGGTGACTCTACTTTCATGCTTGAAGCATGAGACCCTGGATTTTTTTCCCACATTACTTTATTCATCTCTCTCTCTCTCTCTCTCTCTCTCTCTGTTTTACTAAAGGGAACCTCCAAAACCACACCAAAACTCCCATTCAACCAAACTGATTGGACTAGGGTGTGAAGGAGAAAAATTCACATCTCATGACTTGGAGTCCATTTCAGATGGATTGTCTGGTTTCCTCCTCTTAATGTCTGAACTATTATGTGAAGAATTTGCACATGACCCAACTGTAAATTCATCACTTTTATAGCTCAAGCATGCGGCATCCAACACCCCAATCGGACTTTGGGGCACCAATGGAGCAGAGGAGCTTCCAATATTATTAGTAGACCCACTAATCAATGACAAATCTTTGATCAGTTCAAAACACTTCAACACTCTTCCCTGCAAATCCCACAAACAGAAAAGCTTCAACAACTCATTAAATTGGTAAAGAAAAAGATCAAATCAGATTTTTTCTTAAGAGCTAAAGCAAGTTTGTCGAATCATAGGTAGCATATGTGAAACAACCGTTATACCTTTTCTACATGTATGAAACAAGAAGTGGCCTTATCAATGTCTACTGCTTGTATTTCTCCTGAAATAGAAATTGCCACTGCTGCAGCAATTTCCGAAGGCCTGAATTCCAAGAAGTCAACACCTGCATTTAATTCCCATCCAGCAGTTCATGGAACCCATTAATCCTCAAGAACACCAAAGAACAAAATAAAATCATTCACAGACAGCCAGAAAAAGACCTCTGATTGTGCTCAATATGAGTTGTACTGATCTACAGATGGATGATGTCGATGGATGCTGATCATCACTGATCTTGCTGAGGAAGTAGTCAATGAAAGAGCAGGGAGTATAAGCTTGCATTCTCCATTTTAAGGTGCTCAGCACAAGAAGCTCCATTCTTTGTATAGTTTTAGCTTCAAACACAAACTTGGGATCTCCAACCTGCACACAGTCCACACAAATAATGACAATCAGATTGAGAGGAACGCAGAAATCAACACCATCTCCAAACATATCAAATACTAGTCCAACAATAGTAAAACGATGCACATGATTTCTATACCTGTAAATCCACAGACTGAGGTACTTCAGTCTCCTCCATTTTGGCTGCTAGTGATAAACAAGCCACAGCTAGCAATTGCACAGCCCAAGTTTTACCTCTCTGTATGGACAAGAAAAGTGAAGTGCAAAATCAAGAACAGAGACAACATAAATGAAAACACAATATATGTCAATGAAACGAAAAAAGAAGCAAACTTTGAGTCCAATTTCTGAACTTACAGGAAATTCATAAACTGAAAGGAAGCGATCCAAGTAGTTCATAGATAGACAAACACTTAATGGTCCAAAACTGTAATGGACATGAGCCTGTTGATCACAATACACGAAAAGTCAACTTAATTCAGTAATCAACAAAATGATTATTTCACATTATCAATCAGCAAAGGAGTTCGAGGCCGAAAAGAAAAAAAATTCAGCAAAGGAGTAAAATAAGAAAAATGAGCAGACAGAGAAGGAAAACCAACATCCAATTTTAGAACACAAACGAGTTTCCACAGAAAACTGGACTAGGAACAAACTTATGACTATTGATCCCTCTACAAATTAGATACAATACAGAACATATCGATAACAATCAAACAAGTAACACAATGTACAGAAATGTTTTAAGATGTTGTTGAAGAATAAAACCAAGTTGCAGACACCCGAATTACAATCACAAAAACCGGTAAAAAAGCAAAATGATTATAAGAAAAGGACAATAACCAATGGATCAAAAAACCAAAACTCAAAGAGAAGTAGTGAGACCAACCTTCCAAATCCAATCAAGGGCCTCTCTTCTACTGCTCAAGTCCAAGTCACCACTGCGCAGTCTCTTGAGGTAATCATTCCTAGGTAAATGCTCACGCTCCCTCTCAACCATTGCACTAATTCTCTCTTCACTCTCTAATGGAAAATCTAACACAGATTTGGATCTCTTTTGATTAAAACTGGGGTCTTGATTGTGGATACCTTTGTTTTTAAGGGGCATTGAAGGGGACAGCTCAAACTCATCTATAACATTAGAATCAAGATCATTAAAGCAGGTATTGGAGTTTTCTGCACAAAGAAGGTTTGAGGTGGCACACTCAAAACTGTCTGCCATTGGAGCACCTCAAGATGCCCTGTAGAACTAAAACCCAAGAAAATCTCATCAAATTAGAGTCTGGGTTTAATCAAAGATGGCATTTTCATTGCACAAGAGACCCAAGAAAGAGAGAGAGTCTATAGAGGAAGTGTGAGTGTGGTATAGATACAAACAAAGAGAGTGAGGAAGAGAGAGAGAGAGAAGGGGGTTTGAGGAGAGACTATATGCCAAGATGAGAGCTTTATGTAGGAATTGAGCATGTGTTTTTAGGGCAAACGAGAGATTGGGGGAGTGTGGGGGAGAAAGGTTGTGGATTCGTAGATACAGAACAAAAAAGCCCAAAAAAAAAACCCAAACAAATTTTATAGTTTCTTCTTGGTTTGCGAAATCAAATTTAATGAAATAATATAAAAGACGTAATAAAAACAAAAATACAAAGCAAACTTTGTTAAGAGGTTACTTGAGAGGAAATAAAGATTAGGCTTTTATGATTTATTTTCAAGGTGTCTTGGATTGTGATAATGCATACCTGTCATTTTGTCAAATATATCATGAATTGAGAATAATATTGGTGTCATTTTCTTTTCTTTGTATAAGATCTTATTGTAATTAATAATCTCTTTTTGACAAGTAACTTAATGGTATAAAAGTTAATGTACATGAAATATTGTGTTATAATTAAGGTTGTAAAATTTGGACACGAAAATTTCAATTAAAATTTTGATTTCGATAAAATTAGATAAAAACGACAAAAATTGCTATCAAAATATATAAATTTTGAATGAAACTTGACTATATGTTTATTTAACATATTATCTACTATATTGATAAAATATATTGAAAAAATCAAATTATATAATATGTTTCATGTGATATAAGATAAATATAATACAAATTAGTATAATAAATTAGAATAATGAATAAATAAAATTAGTATATTCTTGAGGTCAAATTTAACTTGTTAAATAAAATTAAATTATGAATAAATGAAATTAGTACATTCTTTATACTCTATAATCTATACACTAACCCTAATATTATTTATACTCTATAATCTATGCACTAAACTCTATATACTCTGTATTTTGTAGGATATAATATAAGATATTAGAGTTTAAGCCCTTTAAGATATTTTTAATTATATTTTATATAAAAATATATTAGGATTTAGAGTTTAAAAACAACTAAACGAAATCTTAAACAAACTAAACCTCAAATCCTTTTTTTTCTTTCTAATTGCCCAAAAGCCTCAGACCCAATCAGCCCTAAAGCCTTTCTTTTTTTCTTTCCTTCCTTTTTTTTTTTTTTTTTTTTTTTTTTTTCTTTCCTTCCTTTTTTTTTTTTTTTTTTTCCTTTCTTTCCTTTTGCTTTTTTTTTTTCTTCCTTTTTTTGTTTTTTCTTTCCTCCTTTCCTCCTTGCCCGTGACTACCTCTCTCTTCCTCTTCCCTCTCATCTGCTCTGTAGCTACCAGTCTACCATTATTAATTCCATTATAAGCGTGGAAAGTAAAGTGTTATATCACTGGATTTAGAAGGCTCAAGACATTAAATTTAAATTTTTTGAAACAGAAAGAAATATTTAATTTGTTTGTGAAAGGTTTGGTTACGATATCTTTTTGGTTGTAAATAGTTAGTTGTGATTTTCTCATATGATTAGCAATGATGTAATTGTGATTCTAGAAAATAGGTAGAGAGAATACATATTTAATTTGTGAGCAATAAGCATAAAAATGTGCCGTAGGACAGTGGGTCCACAAGTATTCTCAATGTATACTTAGGAATATAATATATTTTCAGAAGGTGATCCATTGGTCAAATACTCAAATTCTTACAAGCCCAATTGTTTACTTCACAAGTTGAATCTGACCTCACTCACTGCATCTGGTAAAAACACTGTACCATTTTAATGCTATACCTAAAAGGAAATTGTAAGCTTGGTAAGAGACTCAGCATCACCAAAGGAAATTGTAATTAAGGGAATATGCACAACCAAATTTAAATTTTGAGGGAAAGGAGAGAAGTAGCAAATTAATATTATTTAGTATTCTAAAAATAAATAAATGAAACTACCTGTATGCTGAGTTTTATGTGATGCGCTTTGATGCAATGTGTTAAATGTACATAAGAATTATTTAAAAGAAGTAGAGCGAAAAAAAAAGGGAGTAATAAACTTTGTTTGTCTTGAAATTATGACAAAATTTGAAATGAATGAATAATTAAAAGGCTTAGTTATGCTTATGCTTTGTGTCTTATTTTATTCTCCTAAACTTGCACAAAAGTTTATCTATCTTTATTTAGTCAAACAAACGTGACATCCATCCAAATTTTACCATGCAAACGCCCATCAACTTAAAAAAATGACAAATTAGAACAAATGAGGTAATTTAAAACACGTAACGTAATTGAAGAATGAGCCGGAACGAATTTAGTGAGATAGGAGACATAATTTATGAAACATGGACATAATTAAGCCGCATAGATAAAATCATCTAAAGCTTCTTGAATCAGCATATGACAACTGAATGACTGATTGTAAAATGCAATATGCATTTTGGTCATTTGGTGGAATGGGATGTGGAGCATAGCTTCCTTTTCTTTCTTTTTGTTTATTGTTGTTTTTTGAAGGGGAGGAGGTAGGCAAAAGCTTTTAGTGGCAAGAAGCAAATTAAAGACATTTATTGAATGAATGAGTAAATAGGACTATAGGAGTAATAAGGGTTTGGTGAGGAATGAACGATGGACAATGGCTTTTGTCATTTTTCCATCTTAGACAAGTCGCGTGCTCTGTGCAATCTCAGCAGGCGATCAAAGTTAACCGTTTTGTATCAGAAATTTGCATCATCATTTCTCATGCTTGCTACTTTGGCCCTTTTCTCACTCTAATTGTATGTACATGGTCTTAAGTCCAATATACCCTCAGAGGCAGTTCCATGTAAATCCAATAGGCTAGGGGGAATCAATTTCAATCCCAATTGACTATTTAACAAAATCGATTGTGCATCCCAGCCAAAAAAAAAAAAAAATCAAATAAAACGATTTTGCATAATGCCAAAATACCATGGAGTATATATTTCACTCAGTTGGTTAGTGATTTGATAGAAATAGTCTAACTGTAGTTATCATCTTAATGTAGTTGTCATCATTTTCTAATATGTTTTATGTAATGTAAATCTTATTTTTTTTTTGTTGTAAACCCCCTTTTCTTGTGTGTAAATTAATCTTCTCTTTGTAGAGAGTTATTTTCTTGTGCAATTGTAACTTTTATTCTATAAATACATGTGATCAGCAATGTGCTCCTCAAATGAGGTAGACAGCCACACAATTTTGTTCTTTACTCATGATATATCTCCTAAAAAAGTATCTTAGTATTTCTCTTAATTTCTCTTATAAGTTATATCAAATAGTAGCTTAGTATTTCTCTTATATCAAATGTTCACTGACAATTTCCTAATTTAGTTTAGCTCCACCATTAGGTCATAAAAAAGAGAAAGAAAAGGGTTTGAAATTAGTTTAGCTCCACCAATAGGTCATAAAAAGAGAAAGGAAAGGGTTTAAATTTGTTCACCATGTTCTTGAAATTGAATGGTGATCGAAATTTTAAAACAAAACCCCACTTAGGATACTCAATTGATAAAAGTATACACTTGTTACACTTGTAAATGAGAGATCTAAAAAGAAACATGATCTTTGAATCTTTCCCTTTTCTAGACTTTAGCAACACAAATTTCTAACCCTTTTCTCTTCTCCTAGAGATGCTCTCTCTTTCTCATATGAGACTGTTAGCCTTTCCACCACCACCACCACCCTCATACCTCTTTTATGGGGTTGGCTCCCAAAAATTCTCCAAGACCAAATATGAAACACTTTTTACTCCTACTAGACATGTCTCAAATCACGTGTAAACGTGTATCACAAATTTTAGTTAAATTAATAGCAGCAGAGCAGCCTTACATGCACACTTTGTAAGAGCTTCATGGCTCATGCACATCAGCAAATATACCAAAGCAATAGCTTCACTCTCTTTGGACCTGCATGGCATCTATCTAGCACATACAATATGGACATGGTGGTCCAAAACACCCACCTTCTTTTTGGTCTCTTTAGGCTTTATATTACCAAGTCTTTGAGAATCTCTCTCTCTCTCTCTCTCTCTCTCTCTCTCTCTCTCTCTCTCTCTCTCTCTCTCTCTCTCTCTCTCTCTCAAACTCCGAGCCCCATGGGCATCAAAAGCATCCAGAGCAAGAGCCAGAGGCCCAGAGCTGATGGCTAATATACAATAAAATTAATGTGTCTCTAAGGGATCTGCTTTGTTAATTTCCGTTTGTGATTTGTCCCCCCTCTTTCCCTTCCACTTGCAATTTATAAATTCTAAAACTCTCTCTAATCTGTTATAATGTCAAAATTAGCATTTGTCGATTGTCGTACAAGCTAGCACTGTAGCTCCTTAGTGTATTAATACAAGACATGACTGATATCAGAGTTGATTACAGATCAATGTCTAATCATTCCAAATTTCCAGGTGGAGTGTTTATTCACAGTTTTAATAATAACTTATTATTTAGTTATTGTTATGCTGCCACAGCAAATGGTTTTACTTTAAGAGAAACAGTGATGCAGAATTGCAGTCTTTTACTATTATGTTGGAGGATACAAATGTCCAAGGGTTTGGATTTTTTGTTGTACTTATTTCAATTCTAGTTATGTGTTACAAACCTATGAGTTATAATACACACGCAAATAGTGTTATAAATTTATTTCATTTTTTTCTCCCACATCTCACGCATCCTTAAATTTATAATATAGAATTTAAATTAAAAGTTAGATAAAAACAAGCATAAGATTCTAATTCAATTTGCAAAGATCTCAACCACACAGGTGATCTATATATAATATATATATAGATGTCTTTATTATCAGAACTAAGTCCAAATAGATTTAATTTTAAGGCAAGGGTACAAAGTTTAGGACTACAAAATAATAGACTGAAAGTTGCACTTTGTCACTTTGATGCTATCCACAAAGCCAAGCAATGCAGGCTTAAGGACACGAATACACCCACCAAGGTAGAGGAGTATATTTTTTTGGTTAAATGGGAGGTAATTGAATGTTTGACCTAACTTAAATCCTAATCTATTTTCCCATCCTACCTCCCCACTTGAACTAAACTCAAAGACTAGAAAAGTATGATTCCACTATAACATGTCAAACAGTTTGGTAAGAGACTATTATCCTACTATTCATGCTCTAGAGTTATTACATTTTCAAGCAATGTACTGTGCTATTTGATTCTTTGGTTCACACATTTTCAAGCCATATGTTTTACTTTATTTGTTTCTTTTCCCGGAAGAATGTCTATTTATTATTCAAGAAAAAAAAAAAAAAAAAAAGAGGAAAAACCAACGTATTAAAGTCAAGGGATTCATAAGGAAGTTCCCTCTGCTGCTTAACTGGATGTACAGAGCATGATTGCTTCGAACAGGGAATAATAGACTTGGACTATAACAGGAGCTTCTAGTGGAATTCAGTTATTAAGTTTTGAATGAGATGAGCTTTTCCACTAGGCACCAATAATTAATCAGAAGATGGGGGGAAGACCAAATAGACCTTGATTCTTGAGCTCCTAATGCGTAGATTGTGCAATGTGCAGAGTTTCTTGCTTTGAGTGAAAAAACCATGTTTCTTTGGGACAACAATGATGGGGTGTGGTTTTTAGCTGGCCATTTTATGTCTTCTTGGTGTTAGAGCTGCTTAGAATTCCTACTTGGTAATTGCAATTTCAATGCCCCACAGCCTGAAATAGAGGTGTGAGATTGATTGTGTAAAAAGTTACCATTGCTGAATTGAGAGGTGATTAACAAACATAATGGTAACAGAAGACTAAATTCCCATCACCATACAAGCCCATTTCTTAGACGGAAAATCATCCTCAATTGAATCAAAGGGGTGTGTAGTCACTAAGTAACTAATAAGATAGGGTAGTATGTCTTTTAACATTTTTAATAGACCGGTGGTCAAACAAAATACCAAGCTTCACCAGAGTAATGAGCAGCATTTTCATGAGGTTAAGTCAACCCCTAACTAAAATGGTCTAGAATTTGGATTAGAAACCAATCTAATTTGCGGAAAAATACAATCAGCAAATAGGGGGAGCAAAATGGGGAAGAAGGCGAAACCTTTGGGTGACACGACTTTGCCTTCAACACAAGGCAACTAATGTTCAAGCATAACCACCTCAATTCTAACCAATCATAAGCTTTTAAGCAGAGCACAAAAATAATATGAATCATCATTACCACTCTCATTAACCGAACAAATTGGAAGGAAATATGTCAACATGAGCATATGGTATGCACATAAGGACATCAATGTAATACAGTCGTTTGCAGATTACAGAATATTTATGACATTCAAGCCCACCTCCCTCAAGGAGCATAACAATCCAGTGGTTAAGCTTCATCCATCTGCTCCTGCAAGATCCCAACATGGTTATAGTTTAGATACAAAGGAAACCTTAAAGATTGCTGGCTTCAACCACACCTAATTACTATAATTGCAAACTAAAGGGCCAAATGCATGCAAGGGGATCTAAGTCCTTTTATTTCTTATTTATACAGACCATTATAAATAAATTTACTTTGTTCTTTACGCATCAAACATTATATCATGACATTCTAGGTTTCATCTTGAGGTTTCAACAGTGACTAATATATTTTGATGAGGCTCTTCTCACTTTTTATAATAATTTTTCTTTCAATAGAAAAAGTACAGGCCAAATTAGGGATTCTAAGTTCTATAAAATAAATGTTTGTAAAAACAACAACATAACTAAGCATCCCCCTCTAAATAAATTTCCCAACCAAAAGTAGCACTGACCTGCAAATCTGAAGTCCAAAGAGTGAGGTTATCCCTCAGCAGTTGCATAATTAGAGTGCTGTCCTTGTACGATTCCTCTCCCAGTGTATCAAGTTCAGCAATAGCTTCCTCAAAGGCCTGCATATAAAGAAAGGTATTTGTAAGAAATCTAGAGATTCTGATGTAATTCAGAACTGATATGTTGTATCAGCCTTCAATATAACAGAGTTATCAAAGTTTAGACTTCTTTGTAACTAATAATTAGACCTTCACAATTTCCTGTAATATTAATTAGACCTTTACATTTTCCTCTAATTATTAATTAGGCCTTTACACTTTCCTAGTATATATAACTTAGTTGAGAAGAATAATAACAAAAAAATTCCAAAAACTTTACATAGTATTAGCAAGTTTAAACTGTTATAATATAAAATAAATGTTGGCTCACATCCTAACTACTTGAACTTTTTTGTGGTAAATCAACAAACTTTATCATAACATCAAATCAGGAGATCCTACGCTCAACTCCCTGCAGTTGTAAACTCCCAATATAAATTGAAGGGTAATGCTAGGGGGACCATGTCATTGTACCACATTTTGTGGTACAATGACATGGTCCCCCTAGCATTACCCTAAATTGAATTCCGCATGTTGGGCTCTAATGGTGCGGAGAGAGACCCACATGTGCGGGAAGTGTTTAGAATATAAAATAAATGTTAACAACTTAAGCTTTTGAGAATAGTGGTAGACCAACAAACTTTATCATAGTATCAAAGGACTTCAGCAACAAGTTTACCACTATTCAAACCTTAGGATGTGGGCCAACATTTATTTTAAATTCTAAGATCAACACCTAAATCTAAATTTCTCTTACTTTTTTTAGGCTCAAACATAAACACCTAGCCACATTTTCCAGCTACAGTGCAATTTTTAGTCTCAAACAAACTCCTTGTGTCTGGTTTCAGCAGTCTGACTGCTTCATCCCGCAGTATGGTTTAACAGAGACTGCATTGCTTGTTTGCTCAAGTTTGTGCTGTGATCGTTTTGATTATGCACCTTTGTCATGAGCTTCATTTGCTTATCTTGATGCCCATAACACTCATGTTGTAACAACCTCAAAACCGCATACAAGGTTTTCTATCCTGTTTTCCCTGCTCTCACCAAGCGCATTGAGCTTAACTATAACTTCATTCATGAGCATGTAGTCTCTGATAGTTATTGTGTTCAGCTTGTTCCTTCAACTGACAATATATTTTATTTCTTTACTAAGAGGATTCACAAGCACGTTTATGCTCTTTTGCGTTTTAAGCTCGTCCTCTCTAGACCATTGAGTTTGCGGGGAATATTAGGTAGCTGCTTAGTCGTCCTTTAGTTGATTGCCAAATGTGTTTTGGCTTAGTTCCTGTAGCTGCCCAACAAAGCTTTGCAACTATTAATTAGGCCTTTACACTTTCCTATATCTAGTCTATATACTCAACTGAGATGAATACTCACAAATTCTACGAACCTTACACGGTTTGCATATCCATTACAAGTCAAATATCATGTTGATGTATTCAACATGCAGCTATGTACAACGTTGTGTATACATATATATGGGGAGAGAGAGAGAGAGAGAGAGAGAGAGAGAGAGAGAGAGGAGAGGAGAGGAGAGAATTTTCAATCGCAGGACATCACAGGTCACCTCAGGCCGTTAATCGTTTTATCCACACGTTGAAGCCAATGTGATCAATGATATTGAGAAACACTGCCCATCCATGTCACACAGGTGAACACTCTAAACATGTGTGCACACAACAACATACACATACCTGCAGATTTTCAATTACGTATGTTGAATTGTTGATCATGTTGACTGTATCATAAAGTCCATGCAACCAATGGCATTGAGGGGTGTCATGCATTTTATGTTGTGCAAGTGAAAACCCTAGCATGTGCACAACACGCGCGCACACACACACACACACAGATTCTCAATTTCTAAATGTTGCGAAGCACTACACAGACCATTGATCACGTTAACAAATGGTGAAGTCCATATGATCAATCAATGGAGGACCCAAGAATTTGTCTTTGTGGGGACGTGATGAAGAAGATTCATTACCCTTAGCTTAGGAATTGCCTCTTTGAGACATTTTATCAAATAGTTTTTGCCCCACTCTTAAGGTAAAAAGCAAGGAAGTTATGGAAAATAACCCAAAATTAATGGCCCACAAATAGTTTAGCAGGTTCAATTGACCCCTGAATGATGTATGTGGATCTGCCACTGCGATCAATGACATTTTGCATATGTCGCCCAGGTGAAAACACGTAGGGGTATAATTATTCCCCTTTATCTAAGTTTTAGCTCTTTCATCCACTTAGAACTTAGTTAATTATTCTATACCTAGTGAATTGAATCTGTCTCTTGCTTTTGGATGGTCTCGCTAGCTGATGCCACTGATATCAAGCATTTGCTTTATTATAAGGTAGAATAGAATTAAGTTCAGGTGTTTATAGTCTATATAATTTAATTTTGCCAAAACACCATACAAAAATCTAAGGTTCCTAGTTAACATTTTCCCTTCTTCCCACCTATACATCCATAGTTCCCAATTACATCTGGAAATGCAAGCAAAACAAAGCCAAGTGGACAAGAAAAAATGACTTGATGAATGAATCCAATTAAGCAACCCTTGGATCCAGACGATTAAAAGTCAAAGTCAATTCCTACCACTAGCCCTACCAAAGACTACCATTAGCCTCCAGCAAACAGGATGTACTGTGCTTACTAATTTTGGCCACAACAGCATATATTTCAAGCACCCATCAACTACAATAAAGCAACTTCAACTGTTTCCCCAAACTAACAAAAAAAAAAAGAAGCTTTACTGTAAGCAACATTATTGTAGTTTATATCTTCCTCTACTAATTTCCAAATTAACAACTAACCAGACAACCTGGCCAAAAAAAAAAAACAAGACAAGTAACGTAAATCACTTTTTTACGCGCATCTAAAATTTACCAAAAATACTGTATTGACTAAGCCTTGAATTGTTCAAAATTATACTCTGGTGTTTTATATTTAAATGAGAATTTCAATCCTTTAATCGAATAACTTGAAGAATTGAATTTGATAAGTAAGCCCAAACCTGTTTAGCCATGCTACAAGCCTTCTCAGAGGAATTGAGGATCTCGTAGTAAAACACCGAGAAGTTGAGCGCCAGCCCCAACCTTATCGGATGCGTAGGAGCCAAATCAGTCAGCGCAATATCCTTCAAAAACCAAATAAATCAACTCAAATTAAAATTAAATCGAATATTAATTGAATTAAACAAAAAAGGAAATTACGAAAATACCTGAGCCGCCTTGTAAGCCAGCATGGTGTCCTCGGCGGCGGCTTTTCTCTCATCTCCATTTTTGAACTCGGCGAGGTAGCGATGGTAGTCGCCCTTCATCTTCAAGTAGAAGACCTTGGACTCTCCGGTGGTGGCGGAGGGGACGAGGTGCGAGGCGAGGAGCTCGAGAATGCCGGCGCAGATCGCCGAGAGCTCGGTCTCGACCTTGGATCTGTACTGCTTGACGAGCGCCACGTGTTCATCGTTCCGGCGCCCCTCTTCCTTCTGCTCGATCGAGGAGACGATGCGCCACGCGGCGCGGAGCGAGCCGATGACGTTCTTGTAGGCCACGCTCAGCAGGTTGCGCTCCTCCACCGTCAGCTCGCTGCCGGAGCTCGTGACGGCCACTACCAGCTTCTCCATGAAGCTCACCATCTCCTCGTAGCGCTCGGCTTGCTCCGCCAGCTTCGCCAGGTACACGTACTGCTCTCTGGTCAGGGTTTCGGGCACCAAGGTAGCCATTGGAGCAGACTGTGGGAGGAGTTTGAGAGAGAGAGAGAGAGAGAGAGAGAGAGAGAGGGATTGAGATTCGTTTGAACAAGTTGGGTTGAAAAGGTGAGCTTGTATTTGAGAGTTGGCCCACTTCTGAGAGTAGTAAATTACTAGGTACTCGCTCTGTGGGAATTAGTTGGTTTGATACGTCGTCGTTTGGGGAAGTGGGGTTTTGGTGAGTGGCGAGTGTTGTGGCTTTAGGGGTAGGAGAAGTTGTGGCTGTTCCGATTGGACCATAATTATGAGAACAGGATTAGATTAGAGAACGTGAAATTTATGGTTGGATCTTAAAAATGTCAAATTTCGGCGACGGACGGCTGCTTGGGCTGTTCAGGTCGTAGTAGTTTCAACTGGAAGTTCTTAATGACCCCCAAAAAGGCCCAATGGACTTTCACTACGGTTTTTGTTACTTCTGTTTGGTTCCAACTTCCAAGTTCAAGCCTCGGATGGATACCCCTCCAAAGTTAGTTTAGTAGGCCCGGTTTGAGATTTTTGAAAAAACCTGCTTCTATTTTGTGGTGAGACCAAGTAGTTTAGGGCTCGTCTGTTAACGTTTTACAGGAGTATTGTAAAATGAAAATAACAAATTAAATTTTACATTCTCAAAACATGAGAAGACGTCTGTTAGCGTAATTAAAAAACAATTATATAAAACAAAAATAATGAAAACACATTTGATATTAATCAATTATTACAACCAAATAATTATATTCATAAAAGATATTAATTATAAATTATTATTAACCAATTTCATAAAATATATAATTAAAAGAGAGAGAAGTTTCATAAAACCAAACTCATCTCAGCTAGCGCGACTACCTTGGAGGTGAAATACTTGTTGGTGGCCGTATTATAAATGGAGACAAGACTGCAAGCACCTATGATCTAGTTGAATATATGTATTTTCTCTATGTAAGGGTTGTTAAGGCTCGTGAGCTTCCTGTTATGGATATTACGAGGAGTCTTGATCCGTTTATTGAAGCGAGAATTGTAAATTGTAGAGGGATTACAAAATATATATTTTGAGAGATGAGTAGAGAGAGAAAGAGAGAAAGAAATAGAGGAATAGAGTAGAGATGAAGAGAGATGGGTGAGGTGGGCAGCAGCGGGGGGTAGGGCTGCCGCCGGAGGTGGGTCTGGCTAGGTAGGGAGAAGTGATCAATTGTTTTTTCATTTTTCAATTTGTTTTTTTTTTTCAGTTGTAAATTTTTTTTATTTGTATTTGTATTTTTTATGTTTTCTAAATTCACTGAAAACATCATTTAATCGTTTTCTGAATTTACACTGTAAATTAGAAATTCTATTTTGTGTTTTTCAAAAACTATTTTCTCAATACGGCAACCAAATGCATTTTTGTCATTTTTAAAATTTGTAAAATGAAAAACCATTTTGTAAAACGTTACCAAACGCACCCTTAGTGTTTACTAAATTGTATTTTAAAAGTATTGTGAGTGTAAAAATGCTTTCCCACACCACAATTTAAAAAGTGATAGATACCCTTACCTGTTTTTTAAAGAGTGCTGCTATTTGCACACCCCTAATTTTCTCTGTGCACACAATTTTCTCCTACACATCCCTTTTCAATATTTGAAATACAAAATTTCTTTTTGACATACCCCTATTATGACTAAAATACTCCAATTTTACTAATATGTCTAAATTTCTCCTTACACACCCCCTCAACCCAAACACTACACACCCCCACAAACACATCTACATTACACACCCTCTTACCCCACCCCACTTCACACCCAACCAATACACCACATTGCACACACCCAACTTCACACCCCACCATTGCCGACACCCACCTTCGGCTTCATCACCGCCGTCATTGCCGTTGTCAGCGCCGCCGTGAACTCCATCAAATTTCTGCCGTCGTCAGCGCCACCATCTTCCATTACACAGCTGAACGAAGTGAGTTTTCCCGAGTGCCACATTTTTTGTTTATGTAAATGTAAATGTAATACTTTTTGAGTGATTTCAATTAGTTAATCCATCCTAAATACTGTTTTCGTCTGTTTGAGATGATTTGTAGCGAAGATTTTCGGGATTTTTTTTTTTCCTGAGTTCGCAGCTCATTCGGCACTGGTCTGCCGAACGAATTCATTTCATTCGGCAACCATCTACCGAATGAAATGAATTGGTTCGGCTGTACTCTACCGAACGAATTCAAAATTTCGGATCTCCCTGTTTTGGTTCGACAGATTGCTGTCGAACAATTCATATTGGTTCGACAGCCACCTGACGAATAATGAATACTAGTTCGGTGGTTACCTGCCGAACGAATGCAAAATTTCGAATTTCCCTATTTTGGTTCGATATCCATCTGCCGAACAGTTGCTAGCATGGTTCGACAGCCATCTGCCAAACAGTTGCCACTTGGTTCGACAGTCAACTGCCGAACAGTTGCCAGTTGGTTCGACAGTCAACTGCCAAACAATTGCTACTTGGTTCGACAGTCAATTGCCGAACCACCTGTGTTGAATTTTTTTTTTTTTTTAAAGTCTTTGAAAAATCATATATTTGCTAAAATAATTTTCAATTTCTTGTTTGAAAATATAGGATGGATAGAAGAAGAGTTAGACGTGGTGCATCTTTATCCAGAGGGGAAGTCCCCGATGTTGCCGATGATGTGCACAGAACACGACCCACAGCTTCTGGGCAAAGAAGGCTAGTACAAGCACGAGCTAGTCGCGAGGCAGTTCATGAACAAGTTGAGGTTCCGTTTGAGGATTACAATGAGGATAATCCTAACGAGCTTGCTGAGCCTTTCCCGGGAGGTCCTATTGACACGTCCCTGTTGAGGAGTTATGGATCTCACGTAGCTGCTGACATTTGGAACAACGAGGTATGATCTTTAACAGTTTGTATTATATGCTTGTGTAACTTGCAGTAATAATGAGTGAATTTGTTTGGTTAAGTTTGAATTAGGAACGGGATATATGCTTGTGTAACTTGCAGTAATAATGAGTGAATTTGTTTGGTTAAGTTTGAATTAGGAACGGGAGCCTTTGAGGTACATGTCCAAAACCACCAAGCTTCGTGAGTGGAAGTTGTGGGCCAAAACAGATAATGACCGATTGAAGGGATATGTCATTAATTCTGGATTGACATCACTGGTGCAGTGTTCTTACCGTACAGTTGATAAAGTGTTGGTATCTGCTTTTGTTGAGAGGTGGCATCCGGAGACCAATACATTTCACTGGCCTTTTGGTGAGATGACCATCACACTAAATGATGTAGCCAACATTTTAGGCATTCCGGTTGGTGGTGCACCAGTGGCTACATTTGTCGAGGATAACATTGCTTCTGAATATCTACTAACTGCATATTTAGGAGTTAGTGGGGATCAGGCATCAGAGCAGTTGATGGACTTTGGTGGTGAGTACGTACGATTAGAGTGGTTACGTACGTGCTTTAGTGATGTCACTGATGCCAACTCTGAGCATGAAATCCAATGTGCAGCCCGGGCATATCTGTTGTATTTATTGGGTTGTACCCTGTTTGTAGATAAGACTGGCATAAGGGTACAAGTCTAATATCTCAGACTGCTCACTGATCTAGACACCGTTAGCCATTATGCATGGGGCGCTGGATGCCTAGCATTGTTGTCTAGGCAGTTTGGATTTGCCTCTCGAGCTGGTGTCAAGTAAATCGACGGATATATGACACTGATAGAGGCTTGGGTGTACGAGCACATGCACACCATTTTCGGTCCATTGTACGATATGAATTATTCCGAGAATTCACCTCGTGCGCTCCGCTGGACTCTAAGGCGGGATGGTGGTAGTGATCTTGAAGCAGTGCAAAGAGTACGGCAACGACTTGATGTTTTGTCGGCTGACGAGGTATATTTGTAATTTACAATTCTTTTTATAAATTTAGGATTATATTATTATGTTAATGTTTTCAACTATATAATGTTTTTGTTTTTTTTTTTCAGGTTATTTGGGAACCATACAAATCCCAAAGACAAGCACACCCATTGCCAGCTATAACATTCTTCACAGGGATGATAAGGTGTTTTGATGTTGTTGAGCCTTATGGTCCCGAGAGAGTACTTAGGCAGTTTGGGAGGGTACAGATGATTCCCCCTGCACCACGTGCGGTTTTTCAGGGGGTTCGAGGTTCGAATGGGCACTCGTACAGACCCATGTACAATTATTTAGCTGGTATGTGGGAGGCATGAGGGAATCACGTGTTGTCTAAGCAGGCGCGCAGTATACCGGTGAGGCGGCCATTGGATACTGTGAGAGGGTATATCGATTGGTTCACCTCTATATCACATCCAATCGTCCACAACCCTACTCGCAGAGGCGCATTTGACCCACACGCCACATCGGATATTGCATACTATCGGGTACGTAAATTTACACAATAAATTTTCTCATTTTCCGACTGCATCTGCTAATGTTCGTATATTTTGGCTTTTAGTAGCGCGAGGCTCGGATGCTACGAATTACCCAGCCGATTATTGACATGGGCGAAGAAGTTGCTATCACACGTCCTACTTACCTCTATTAGTCGGTTCAGAGTTTGCAATATATTTTACAGGGGACGCACTTGCAGGACACTATGACATACCAACGCGGTTCGAGACGGCGTCCCCGCGAATAATTATGCGTTGATATTTTTGTAGTTTGTGTAACTAGATATAATTGATAATTTATAGCCACAATGGTTAATTTATATAATTGAACTACCTCATTATTTATGTGAAATACTTAGGTTCATGCAAAAAAAAAATTCAAATATACAAAAATAAATATACTTGCCATGATAAATCCACATACTTATATATATTTAAGTCCAGTGGATGCAATACAATAATCTCATCATAAGTCAATATAAATGCATTAAGTTCAAAACATAATCAATCACTATCAAGAGACACAGGTTCTTGTGTAGATGGATCACTATGGCACACAAGTTCTTTGAATTGCTCAAAGCAATGTTGGTATCTAGTATACCACATTTTTGCGCTTTCGGTGACATACAAGGTCCACACGTTAGGAATAGGTGGCATGGGGTGATCCGGTACTAAGTGTACATATAAAATAGCATTACACATGAGTCTTAAAGATAATTTAGATATCCAATAAAACAAACCATATAATTCAATGTGTACCTGTACGAAATGATCGTCATTGACAAAATCGATACCAATCTCACGAATCTTGGATCTCTCTAGTATATCTGGGTGTACGCTAAATGGTAAACATGTTAAGCATAACGACCTAGATACATGGGTCACCACTACACCATAGCATGTCGCGATAACATATCACATCTCCGGCATGTCCATCCAATAATCCTTTGGTGCAAGAAGAGGTTCTTCAAAATACTCAATCGAATGCTTTAACTCAGCAACTCGAGATCGACCAAATATGGACTCATATAGGATGGACAATGACGTAACGAGTGGAATAAATCTATGTGCACTTTCTGCCACGCATCTTCACCCAACCCTAAAGCCAAAGCTACGACTCTATAGCCACAATGACCGTCAGATTTCACATCAGTGGCACCGGTAATGAATGGCCTTATGCTAGCTTTGAATTGCTGTGTATACCGGTGGGTTGGACCAGATGGCGTGAGTGATGTATTATATGCCTGTAAAAAAATATAAATAAATTCGATTATGCAATGAGTATTAGTAAAATAAAGTAAGATAATATGAATGAATTATATACCTTCAATTTGGATACTCTTGCCTTTGGCATCTTTTTTGACAAATTGGTGCCAACTGTACATACTGTAGGTGATGATGAGTGGCTACCTTGACCCGAAAGTGCATACTCAAAGGCAGATGGCAAACGGCGGGTAGAATTTTCGGCTTTACTAGGGCGCCCTTTAGTCTTTACCTTCGCACGTGGTTCTTTTAGCACCGTTATCTCTGGATTCATAAGCTCTTCTATTTTCAAACTTATCATCCTCTTAGTGTCCTCGTTCTGTCCTTCCATCCATATTGCTAGTTTATCAAGTGTTGACTGAACCGGTAGATTTGACATTATCGCTTGTGGTTCGTGAAGCATATCTAACTTTCTCCAACGAGGATGCACTGAATCAAGTGGAATATGCATCTTACGTCGCCTATATGACAAAATCTCATGTGCACATGGCAAATAGTGTGTATGGCGAATAGTGCAATCACACGGTAATGTTCCGGTCGGATTCGAATCGGCCCTACAAAAAGAAAAGAATTATATTAGTCAGTAAGCATCACATTAATGAAGTAGGAAAAACTAGTAATTATAGTTGAATTAGTATCCAAATTACCGGCCAATCTCACAAGCAATTATAGTCAATGCCGCCATAGATACATAACCAATCAAATCCTTTAATTCCGGCTGTCTTATTTTGACTTGGACAAACGTTCGACTCTTCTCAAATGATGCCTTAATGTGTGTATGCTGCAATACTAACAATGTGCCCAAGAGGTATTAAAGGGAAGCTGGCTAGAGCCAAGTTCCCTTTTTAGCTTCGCGTGTGCACTCTCCGCCCTAGTAATAAAGTCAAGTTAGTTTATATGCAACACAATATAATAATTAACCACTAATGCCAAATCTGTGAAAGTGTTTACCTATTGGAAGTTGTATTACCAAAATGCAAACATGTGTCTGTCCATACAGCCACAAACTTATCCTTGGAAGGTATCAACCAAGTGTCCTTCAAATAGTCAATAACTCCAGGAACCCAACCGAATTTAGATTCAATCTGCTGTAAGTCTCTTAAATACACATCTTCTGACGTTGAATTCACCAAGGAATACCATGAACTATAAAACTTATCCCAATCATCCTTGGTTCCAAACTTTTTCTTGCAATTTGCCATCACATTTTTGCTAATGTGTCACCTACACAATAAACGTCTAGCAGTAGGAAAAACTGCAGAGATTGCATTCATGAGTTCTAGATCTCGGTCTGTGACAATCACACCAGGAAGACAATCATCGCTGAGTAACGACCTCAATCTAGTTAAAGCCCAAATGTAATTGTCTTCCTTCTCATAACTAATGTAAGCAAATGCAACTGAGAAAATTATGTTTGTGGATGTGACCCCAACAATCTCAAAGAGTGGCAGACGGTACCTATTAGTCTTATACGTGCAATCCATGATCAATACATGTGGAAATGCACGTAAGAGATCAACACAACCAGGGTGGCTCCAAAACATATCAGTCACAATATCATCACCACCAGAACATCTATGCCACTCAAAGTATTTGTGTTCATATAACTTACTTAGCAGACACTGCATTTCGGTTTTTCCAGCCTTCTCTTTCACCCTATTGCGGTGTCTGACATTGTATATTGTTTTGATTGTTGTTGTATTTGAATAATCATTTTCCTTTAAGATGGTCAAAATCTGCTTCGGTTTTACTAAACTCTTCGACATATCCACCAATAAAGAACTCTCTGTTTCAGATAATCTCCCCACAAATGAATGTCCTTCACCAGTAACTAAAACTCTATGGTTATGCACTCCACATACCACACTTAGCATCCATTCATCCTCATTACCAGTTTGCACACCATTTAATGAGAAGGGGCATCCACATCTTTTTGTAGTAGAGTCCCTACCATCCTTAGGACGTTTTACTATACAACTATCGGCATCACACTTGGATGGCCTATGGCGACCACTTCGTTCGCAACCAAGGAACACTCTAGCTTTCTTCTTCCCCACCCCTGCTGTATTAGACCTCATAATGACAATGACTATGTTATTCGTCCTTCCTTGTGCACGTGCCCAGTTAACCAATGCATCCCTCGAATGAAATATCTACACAAATATAATTTACATTATTCACATTTCAACTACATTTACAACATATATTTCCCAAATAACAAATTCATACCTCGTTTGTTTTGAATTCATTACTATAGTCACGTGAGTATTCGGTCAAAACCTTGGCCTCGACCTCGACCTCGACCTCGGCCCCAATGTAGTCCTCAACCTTGCTGTTTCGAGTAAAAGCACCACCATATTGCTTATATTGTTAATCATCCTACACATAAAACATGAAAATAATGTTAAAACAGTACGTTTGGTAGAAGATTACCGAACGAAATGAATCTGTTCAGTAGAAGGTTACCGAATGAGATGATATTGTTCGGTAGTAATCTGCCGAACCAATAAACTTGGTTCGACAGTTGACTACCGAATAATATCGATTTTACGTAAAGCAAATACTTCATTCGACAGATGTCTTCCGAACATGTGTATAATTTTCGGTAGATTACTGTCAAAATTTATAAGTTCATTCGGTGAACAGTCACCGAATGGATTTTTAAAATTTTTTTTGTAATTTTCATTCGGCAGATAACCACCGAATATATTAGTTGTATTCGGTAGACATCTGTCAAACAATTGAGAATCGTTCGGTACTGGTTCGCCGAACGAACTGCGAACAGAAAATGAAAAAATACAAAAAAAAACACAAAAAATTACGATCATACCTCGTCTGAAGGCGAACAAGGGACGAGTGAAGGCTCCATTCATGAAAACTAATATGTATTTCTACAATATTATTTCCTATATGTGACCAAGAGAGAAAATTTAGGGTTTAATTGTGGAAAGATGAAGAGATTAGGTTATGAGAGGGGGGGTGTGCAATGAGAGTTTTAGGATTATTTTGGCTGAGGTTTAAGAGTGTTGGGTGAGGGTGTGTAAGAGTGTTGGATTGGGTGTGTAAGGAGAGTTTTTTTTTTTTTTCAAATCATAAATGTTGTCCTTTTTTGTCATTTCTCTTTGTGTCAATTAGGTAATTTCATAAATTAGATTGTTAGGGGTGTGCAAAGAGAAAATTAGGGGGGTGCAAATAGCAGCACTGTTTTTAAAACCCCCAAAAACTGCATCTCACACGACATTTTTTAAAATAAGTAACTTTGATTTTTTTTTTTAACCAAACACCAAACACCAAACTGGGCCTTAGTTCCATAAACATCTCGGCCCATTTAATCCATCCTATTTGACCGCGTTGAACCTGTAAAAAATATGGAGCAATTGGGGTAGGAGAAGAGGAGGCCTGTAAAAATGGCCCAGGTTGATGTGTCGGTTCAAATTTGGTCCTAATTTTAGGCCCTCGAGTCAATCCGGCATAATGTAATGGGCATGCCTAACTCAACTTGTTTGTGCAAAGAGTAGGATATGTGGCTTACATTGTTTACCCTAAGCTAGCTCGACCCTATATTAGGAGTTATTATTGATAACTAATGAAGGCTTATTTCATATCTTAGAATTTAATTCATTATTTTTGACAAATAAACAACACGGCTCAATGCAATTGGTTTGGCCAAATGGGCTCAATCCAATAGCCCGCTCTAGGCCTAAAGGTTTCTACTCATGGAAGAGCCTAAGTCTAGCATATTTGTGATAGAACCAGCTTGATCCATCCAATTCTTAGATTTAGAAAAGTCCAAGGCCTGGATCCTCATTTCTTAAGGCCAGATTCGCCCGACCTGTCTCATTTTACAAGCTTAAAGAAGGATGGGGACATATTTGCAAGGGGGAAGGGAAAATAAAAGATTTTTGTATGCGATGCCATTTGTGATTTTCCTCTACCAATATGTATGTAGGACCCACATGTATGTTGTGTTGACCATGAACGACTTAGTTTTTGGGTTTTTGGCTCAATTTTCTCAAGCAAATTCAATGAATTTCACACACAACTTGTGTGTGATTAGTTAAGGAGAAAGTGAGGTATTCCCAACTCAGATTTTAAAAGAGTTTATAAATTTTATAGATTCTATGGATTCTTATTGACTGCCCTAGAATCCATCAAAATCTAAGTGATTTGGACAGAAATTTTCATGGCATTTGTTATATGAACAAAATTCACCACTTAATGAAATCTATTAGTTTTTTAGAACACCTGAATTTCTAAAAAATATTTTAAAATTTGAATTGAGGACACTTCTCAGATTCTTATGAAATCTATTAAAATTCAAATTAAATTTTTAAAATTCATTAAAATCTAAGTTGGAGCACCCCTTCAAATTTGATTAGAGTAAGTTAAATGAAGTTATCATAATTGTTTTTTTCAATTTTAAAATCAGTTTTTTAATCATAGATTCATAATATAGATATGATTTATTTAAAAATTTCTATTAAATTTTCATTTACATATTTTTATTTCTTGATAATTTAAATATTTTAAAATAATTATCTTGTTGCTAGATCATTTAAATTATTTAAAATTAGTTTTCTTACTTAATCGTGATTATTATTAGAGCTCTTATTATTATTAGGCCGACAGGGAGTGGTAGCTGCTTTATCAGTACTGAACCCCAAAAACCCTAGCACAGCTCCCTTCCTGATATAAAGCGGTGGCATCGCACCCAACTCTCAGAGTCTCAGAGCTCGTCACCCAATTCTAGCCTCCACGAAATGGAGCTGTGCACAAGCACATTTCAAGCTATCTCCAACCTTCCAACCCACCAACACCACCACAAGCTTCTCATCACAAACCCTACCACCAACCTCCGCTCCAAACCCTCACTCCCTCTCAGACAAACCCCACCACTCTCACGCAGCTCTCTCAAGCTTCACTCTCGTACGTTCTCCATCCCTTAGCATTTGGTATTCAATCCAAACGAAACCCTTTCTTTTATTGTTTTCTGTGGCTTGTGTTTTACCATTTTGTGCTCAATTCCTGCTCTGTATGCATCGATCAGCTAGATTTTTGACTCGTTTGTATTTAAATCTTACATTATTTTATTGGATTTTGTGGATTTTGTCTTTTAGTTGTGTGATTTAGTGTATTCATTTCTCGTTTGGTTGTGTATTTATTTTATTTTGCCCTCTTTATATAATTTTATTGCTTTCTAATTTGGAGGTTCCATTGTTCATTTGGGTTTCTTTAGTTGTTCATTTGGGTTTCCTTAGATGTTCATTTGTGTTTCTTTAGTTGTTCATTTGTGTTTATTTAGTTGTTCATTTGTGTTTATTTTTTGTGTTCATTTGGGTCTCTTTAGTGTTGTTTGTGCATTTTGGGCTTTTGGCCATTATTTGCATTTTGGGTTTGTGATAGTTACAGTCTGACAGAGATAGTTGTAGCTTATCGAAGCAGTGTCTTTGTATATTTGTTTCAGGATTGCTTTTTCCTCGAGCAACAACCTCTGAAGAGACATCGAGTGGAGCAAATCCTTATGCTGGTGAAGAGCGTGATGGTGTGGTGTCCTTGGACGATGTTCCGCCACCCGAAAAGAACCTTTACTATCAAACTGTGACAGAAGAAGCACCTAAAGAAGACTTAACTGTGGATGGTGTGGATGGCCAAGCGCAGATATTTGAGTTTTTGAATACCCTTAACATAAAGGTTTGTATAAATGATGATATATATATCAAAGTATTAAATACATTTCTAATTGGATGTCTGGGCTTGATCATCATATCCACCTCATCAACAAGTGGTTGGATGCAAACCCATTATCTGTTTATAATAGACCTTGACATTACATTCTTCATTTAAGTGGTAGGATAATAGTCTTTATTATCATTATGTTTTTGTACTGCATTAGCTATTATACCTTCCAGAATTTATGATGTTTTGTTTTAATTCCTTGTGTTACTTGTCTATTAATTTTCGTCCTTTCTATCCAAGCTGTATCTGTGTTGTTTTTCATTTATCCAACTTAATATCTGTTTTTTGTTTGGTTTTAAACTTAGAAACTGATATTGTAGTAGTGCAAACTTGGTTGCAATGATGATTCAGTAACTATTGAGAGTGTCTAAGAATGCTCAATGGAACTCCGACAATCATGTCGATCTGAGCGGTTACCTGAGCAGCTTAATGTTTTAAATTTGGAGGTTTGATGAAATATTTTCCTGAGTAACCCAATGTTCCTCAGTTCATACTTTCAGCATTTAAAACACCATTTCCATCTATTAACTCTTTCCTTTTTCACTTTAAGAAAATAATAATATGTAATAGTGTTATATTGAGTTACTACAATGTTCACATGACGGTTGGCTTTTGATACTGACCTGTCTTGTCAAACATTAAGTTTGATTTGAAAAACTTAAGGATGTGCTTGCTTTAATTTGTTTTTTTAACATAATTTTCTAACCCTTTTCATTTGAGGTTTTGGATAACCTGAATATAATGTTTGAATAGATCGCTAGCATTTTCATTATATGTTGGTAAGCAGGAAGCCCGTGTGGGTCATTTTGGCATTTAATTTGTGAAGTATTGCTTGAAATTGTATACTTTTTTCTAAATGATAGGAAAAGATGCAATATTATCCTTTCTTTTCCAATATTATGCCCTGGTGCTTATTTCTTTGTTTTATTATTCTAATAAGATCAGTTCTGTTTTTCCCCAAGTTGTACAAGTTTCTTTATTTTATTCAAAATAAGAACTCTTTGGTTTCAATTCTTGGAAGTTTGCGTGAGTTTTGGGTTGCAATGATGATTCAGTAACTTGAGAGTGTCTAAGAATACTCAATGGAAGTCCGACAATCATGTCGATTCTGAGCGGTTACCTGAGCAACTTGATATTTTAGTTTTGTTCAGTACTTAGATTTGTTCTGTTTGTTGTGTTTTTATGGTAATAACAATTACCAAACAATCAATGGGTCTGGTTTTGTTCCCCGATTTTGACAACCTTCCTTGGTCAATTCATTTGTTTACTCTCTATGATAAGCTGTTATGTGTTTCACCTTGTTTTCTGACAATTTGAGAGGCATATTTTAGCTATCTAGCAATATCTTTCTTCCATAGCTTCTGTAGGTTACAATTTAAGGTTGTAGTCGTATACTCCAGCCTCTTATGGTGAGCTTACGGTAGTGTTAATATTCATGATATAACTAAGATTGTGTTAATTCTTAATTTGTTCCACACTTTCATATACAGCTGAGTGCATTCTTTATCCTGTTTTCTGATTTTATTCTGGCAAGACCATGGTTCAATGCAAATACCCTTGTCAATCATCATCCTGTATTAATGTCTTGCTCTTTGGCTAATTGCAGTTGGACAATGATGATACAATTACTATTCTACTATATGGTGGCGGTGCCCTGTTTACCCTGTGGTTAGCATCAGCTATCATTGGCGCTATTGATTCTATTCCATTGGTGTGTTACTGTTAATATTTTTGCATTACCATTCATACCATTTATATGAATTTGTTGATTTACAACTGTAATGATGCCCTTTCTCTTGGATATTGATGATGCTCACTATGTGAAATCAGTTTCCCAAGTTGCTGGAAGTTGTGGGTCTTGGATACACGATCTGGTTCACCACTCGTTATCTGATATTCAAGGTAGTTATTGTTATAGCTTTTGACTTGTTAACTGATTGACCATGTTAAAGTATGCTTAATGGTGATTACTGTCTTTGCAGAAAAACAGGGAGGAATTGGTTGCTAAAATTGAAGTTCTTAAGCAGAATGTTCTCGGTTCAAATGATGATTGATAATGAGGACCTTTTTGCTGTTGTGGAGAGTGTTGCTGCATAAAAAGATCAATGTAGAGTTTTGGTTTAGTTTCCAGTATAGGCAGTATATAGATATATAATTATTTATTTGTTTAGAAGGCTCAGATCTTGCTCTAAAATATTACTTTGTTCTGCTCTCTCTGCGTCTTCATGGAGCCATTTGGCTCTGTCCATGTTAACCTGGGTCTGGATCCAACATTGAATTGGTTCCTTTTTTTATTTTTTGGCTCTTCAAATTTGACGTTTTGCCTTTTATTATGATGAGGTCAAAATATTTCAGATGTGGTTTGGACTTGGATTTTTTTGTCACTCTTGGCGGGACCACTCCTGCCCTTCTGCTTGACCAACGTACTGGGATATACCCAGCAATAGGGCACTAATGAATTTCATTGTTCAAAGGAGTTGGTCAGCAAATTCTGAATGTTGATAAAACCTTAACTTTGTCCCCCATATAGTTCATTATGGTATAATTAAACCTCTCCAATCAAGCTTGGGGGTGTTTGTAGGTTTGGGAATGTTAGTTTTTAACAAATTTGTGTTCGATTCAATGTAGGATTGGGTTAGATAGATTGTTAACAAAGAAACAAAAGATTGAATTCGATAGAAATTGAAGTATCCAATCAAAATTAATTTCCAATTGGTTGAGAGACTCGAAATCTTATATTTAGTTATGTTGGGTTTTATTTTCTGAATGTAGGGTACAATTCTCAACGTACTCTTTTATGCGTGAAAGATGTATTCAAAGACCCTTCTCCATGTCTCGCAGCAGACGGTGTCGTTGTGGAGGACGTGAAGTGTTGACATCTTTTTCTGCTGCACGAAGTCAATTTCGTCGATGAAAATAGCAATATGATTGCTCATTAGTTTGGCATGTTTTGTCTAATCATTGTGTTAACGTATCGGGCCTTCTTGTCCTAAGAAAAAATAGAAGTCAAACGTGTGGACAAATTCTTGGGCAACGTGGATAAACGAGTGGCCATTTTGCCTGACATATAAATGACAGGCGTTATAAATTTATAATACCATAAAAAATGGAGCATCAACCCAAAAGTGTACGACTCTCTTCAAAATTAAATTGGATAGGTCAGATATATTGGATATGATCGAAAATTGAACACCTCTAAGCAAACGGTGAAAAAAGATCATCGGCCAAAGGATAAAAGGTGGGGAAGGACTAGCTCATGCTCCTGTGTGGTTCAATTCTCCAGTCTCCAACCATTGACGAGCAAAAGGAGAAATCCCTTCAAGGCTTCAGGCACAATACATTGGGATGCAATATGAATAGATATCCATTAATTAGCCTAATAATGATGGAATCCTTGAAGCACAAGCTAGAATCAGCCATGGAGTCTGAAAGTTTTTTATTACATCTAACTTGTGCACGCACATGCAAATCACTACCATAATCAATTTTTAGATAAGCTGATAACATGATATGTCAAAACAAATACTAAACGTATTAGATTAATGTCAAACATAAATAATCTGATTTTATATGATAACCTTATGTTATGTAACAAAAACTAGCCTTTCTACACTTGCTCCTGCGAGTGTGAAGTGACTTTTTTTATTGCGTAAATACGGATATTTTGACAAGCGTAATCAGTTTAATAGATAACGAAAAATAAATTTGAGAAGATTAATTAAGGAGAGAGTTGCGGCAATTAATTAAGGAGAGAGATGCGACAAACCAATTCTCATGGGCGGAAAAGTAAATTTTGAAAATAGATAACCGATCATTGGATTTAAGCCAAAACGATCTCAGTTATTCGAATCCGGAGATAATTCAAAAACCGTTCTGTTTTATTATATATAATTAAATATTTCCTTTTCACATTATTTTTCTTTTGATATAGTTATCCATGAATTTTTTTAGAATTATAAGGGAATTTTTTTTCTTCCATCAATTTGGTTTAATCTTAATCTAGTTGAATCTTAGCCACAAATCAAGGAAAAAGTTAATGATAAGTTCAAGCGTTGAGATTCAAGTGACTTGATTGTGATTGTGAGAATGTTTATTATGAAACCATATAATTGATGATTGGTATATCCAGTATATGGAAAAATTATAGTGTATAACCAATATACTGCCACGTGTTATAACCAATTTAACGTGTAAGGGTATTACTGGACGATGTATTTATATTAATAGGGTATAGTATTAATAACATCAACTCATATTATAACAAATAGACTGGTTATACCACGTGTCAATATAACGGTTATACAGAATAATTTCTCCAGTATATGAATCAAAGAGAAATTATTGTGTGTGAGAAAATTATTATATATGACCGTAACACCACATGACATGATGACGTGGTGTTACCAATCCACTTAGATTATAACACTTGTACAATTTTAGGAGTATTTTTTAGAGTTTAGGGTTTTAAAAATTAATAATTGTACACGTATTATAATTTAAGTGGATGGGTAACACCACATCATTATGACACGTGGTGTTAGGATTACACATAATGAAAAATCATTATTAGGATTTGGATCTTCAAAACCAGTACTTTTTTTTTTGTTTCCCTAATTATTCTAAAACAAAATCTAGAATATTACCAACCAATATATTCTAAAACAAAATATGGATTTATTGATCCATATAAGGGTACATTCAGAGTCGTCCCTGAGCATAAGCCGGAGGGGCGACCACCAGGGCCATCTTGAAGGGGGGCCCAAATATTTTTATTTACTTATTTATTTATATATATATATACACACACAGAGGCTTCATTGTAAGATCCTACATTTAACACTAAATGTAGGATCCCTCATGGAGCCCACTTCCATGTAGTTTTTTAAAAATCTGAATTGTCTATTTTTTAGACGTCTATTTATAGATCATTTTTACAAAAAATTAGCCAAATCGGAAATCATTTGCATATCTAACTTTGATCAAACAAATGGACTGTTTTATCGTAAATTTTTTATTCGTCTATTTGTTTAATCATAGTTAGATAAACAAATGATTTCTAATTTAACTAATTTTTTGCAAAGATGATCTATGAATAGAGGTCTAAAAGATAAACGATTCAGATTGTCGAAATTATATGGGAGTGTGCCTCACGAGGTATCCTACAATTAATTTTATTTGTAGAATCCTACAATAAAGCCTCTCTGTGTGTATATATATATATGCATCATACAATAAAAATATAAACTAGAATTAAAAACATGTGATTTGTACAAGGCTACAAGCCCTATAAAAGTGTACAATACCTTATTTTTAGAATGCTCAAATTTATAAAAAGCTCTAGCATAAATTCAATTTAGACACATAACTATATATGTCATTTCAACGGGGTTCACGAACTTTAAAATATTTCAAATATACACCCGATTTATTATCTAAATTAAAAAATAGAATTTCGTCCATCGATTTGTTGAGAGATCAATTAAATGGCAACTTGGCTTTTACTAACGGGAATTAATTGGCGATGTGGCCCCAACTCAATATAGCTTTCCCGCCAAATGAGCGACACTTGTCCACCTGATACGGGCCCACACATCCATTACGTCTTTCCCGCTCATTGAATGCTCTCATGACCATTTAGTCTCCAAAAAACATCACGTTTTTTCCCAAATTCGAATATAAATCCCTCATCTGTGTTCGACGAGTAAGAAATAGATGATAAGTTTGTGGACCCATGTCAGGGGTTAGGTGGACAAGTGTCACCGTGTCGCTCATTTGGCGAAAAAGGTTTGCTAAGATGGCGCTACGTCGCCAAGTAATCCTGGTCAGCAAAAGCCAAGCTAGCATTTAACTGATCTCTCAACGAATCAATGGATGGAAGTCCATTTTTCAATTTAGATAGTAGATCGGGTGTATATTTGAAATATTTTAAAGTTCATGGATCCCGTTGAAATGTCATATATAATTATGTGTTTAAATTGAATTTATGCCTTGATTTTTTAATAACTAACTAGTAAATCAATTTATGTTTTAGACTTTCAATTCTTTATTGGAAAATTTATACGTAAAAGTTTCTTTTTGTTAGAAGAACATGATTTCTCTCTCTCTCTCTCTCTCTCTCTCTCTCTCTCTCTCTCTCTCTCTCTCTCCTCTCCTCTCACTTTCCCTTCCTCCATTCCTTACATCGGATTGAATCTTAAATTCTCTAAGCTTTAGCCCGAGAGCTCTTTTTTGATTCTATCTCAATTTGGGGCTTCTCTTCTTTAGTCCTGATTCCCTATCCAAAGAAATTAGGGTTCACTGTAATTAGTTTAATTAGTTTGAGATTTCTCTTTCTTAGTTCTCATTCTCTATTCAAAGCTTATATGTCCAAAGGCCTTACAACTTTTTTTTTTTGGCTAAGGGCCCTCAATTTTAATTAGTTTTGTTTAAAACTTGTATAACCAAAGGCCCCTCAACTTTAATTATTTATTGTTCAAAGCTTGTACAAACTATGATATTATTTCATTTTTTATAATTAAATTATCTTTTTTTTTTTTTAAGCAAATGGAAAGTATCTCTACAAAAATTTATAATTTTTTTTTTGTAAAACTAAGATTATGTATAAAATGACCCATTTCATATTTTCGCCATGTGCCTCCAAAAAGTTAGAAACGACAATGAGGTACATTCATAACTTTTCCAATGAAGATACGGCTATATACGTGCCACATTTGATAATTAAAATATGTGATTACTTATAATGTAAACTATTCAAAACCCCCAAATTAGAGCTTAATTTTTTCAAAACCTCGGGCCTTGCTAAAATTAATTCAAAACCCCCTATTAGTTATTTAAACTCTCTCAAAACCCCCTGGTCAACTAACAACTAGATGGGTTTGACCACAAGTTTTTCTAATATTCCAATTATAACCTCAGCTGTCACTTAATCAGTTAATCACATTTCTTTCTCTCACATTCTCTTTCTCCTCTGCGTTCTCTCTCTCTCTCTCTCTCTCTCTCTCTCTCTCTCTCTCTCTCTCTCTCTGCGTGGCTGCCGGCGAGACCGGTCCCGATCTTCTCGTCTCTCCTCTCTCTTCCTCCATATGCCCTCCACGTGCCGTGAAACCAAATGTCGACGCCGGATCGGATCTAGGCAGATCCAAGCTCTCTCGCTGGCGATTCGCTGATTCTGGCGACGACGAGGTGCCAGACCGCCATGGATGGCTTCCTCTCATCTTACGTCGCCTTCACCGACACCGAGAGGTTAATCAGAGATGCTGCTAAGAACCATGTATGGCTTCAGTAAGATCCTCACTCCTCCTGGCTTGTTTATCTTTTAGTAACTTGTAGATCTGCATATTTCCATCAGAGTAAGAGTTACATACATATTTCCTTACGGATGCTCCTAGATCACATATTCCAGCATCATTGATTTTTTTACATTTGTTATTCATCGCAGGACCCAGAGGTGATATTCGTTCCTACCTGGAAGGATTAGCTTTGGCTGACAATGTTCAAAATTATGTGGAACAAAATCCATTTGGTCAACGAGCCATAGAGTTATAGAGTTATAGTGGAGGAAGTATGACCACCTTGAGATTGATGCCATTTGGTTTGTATTGTCTCAGTTTTATTAAGTGAAATGTTTCATCTGACACACCTAAGAAACCATTATTGTTTATGCATGGTGTGTTGATGTTCTTCATAAAAAGTTCACTAATATTCTGAAATGTTGGCCTATTGTATTTTGAAATTTTTTGAAATCTGCTTAGATATGCTAAATCAAATTTATTAGATCTTAATTTAGATGAATTAGGCTTAGGAATTATATCGAGATTAAACAGTTTTAGTTCGTGAAACAGTTTCAGTTCATAAAATAGTTTCAGTTCGTGAAACAGTTTCAGTTCGTAAAACAATTTCAGTTCGTGAAACATGAGTTTTAAATGAATTTTGAATGAAATTATGGTTCTGAAATATGATGAATTAAATTTGCAGGTAGAAACAGATCGAGGCAGTGGCGACTGTCGTGTACTCGTCACGCGTAAGGTGATCGGACGACATTGTATTGTTGGCTACTCCTCTCATCTCAATGGCTTGTTGTATTGTTGTTGTTTTTTTTTTTATAAGGTTATTGTGTTCTTTTTAGTGAAACGGAATTCAGTAAAGGTGTAATTGTTTTAGTGAAGTGTAATTGTTTTAGTAAAGGTGTAATTGTTTTTTAATTAAAGTATAATTGCATTTTAGTCAAGATGTAATTGTTTCATCACTTAATTCAGTTTTAGTAAGTGAATTCATAACTGAATTCTTCAATTTAGTATAACTGAATTTCTGAAATTCAGTTTCAGTGTAATTGAATTCTTGAAATTCAGTTTCAGTGTAACTGAATTCTTGAAATTCAGTTTTAGTGTAATAAAATTCAATTTCAGTGTTTGATTTTAGTTTTAGCGAAATATTGAGTTTTAGCAAAAACTACAATTCTAAAAAAAAAAAAAAAAAAAACAGTTTCACAAAAATTCAGTTACAATGATGTCAGCACGTGTCAGCGCGCGTCAGAAGAGTAATTTAGGATTATAAGTTATAGGGGGTTTTGAAAGAGTTTCTAGATGGGTGGGGGTTTAGGCAAATTTTTTTGATAATTAGGGGGTTTAAAATTAGGCACTATTACTTATATAATTAATTTCATCCAGTGTTAATTATAGAGAAAGAGAGACCCATTACTTAATTATTTCCTTATTATTAAATTCTTGGTTCACAAGAAAGGTACGAAACCCATAAAATTAGGAGAGAGTACATTTAAGAAAAACCAAACAAAGTCCTAATAGGTGCGAATTGTGTGAGAACAGAACTCAAGACCATACCTTTGACTCTTTGAGTAACAAGAAACTCGCGCCATTAACAATTCGACCGTTATGAAAAACAACGTTTCTGCTTGCCACGTCATCCTCGTACATCTCGCACGTGGCGCTTTAGTTCTTTAATCCTTCTCTCCTCTGTGATATGATATCCTTACGTTTCTAATTGAGGCTATAACAGTGTTTTTTTTTAATAATCTTTTTCTCTTTTTCTTTTAAGATTTTATTGAAACTCCAAATTTTAATTAGTACCCACTTTCGAAATACTTTTTTATTTTTATATTTTGTAATATTTTGAAATATCAAAAAGCAGGAGTGACAGTATGACACAGAGAAAAAAGGGAAGGCTTTGAAAGTGAGAGAGATAGAAAATTAGAAAGGAAATAAAAAGAGATTTTAGAGAGGGAAAGCAAAAGCCAATCAATTTAGAAGGATCCCCATAATGGAATTTTCTATGATTTACATTTACTTACCTTCAACTTCTCTTCTCTTGCTTCCTCTATTGTGTTCTAAAATATAGGGAGATCCCAAATTATATTAACACAAGTGCATTCATCTTTGGTAAGTGAATATTGTGTCATAGACTCACAATTTTTTATCCTAGCAATATCATCTCTGTTTTGCTTTGTGGGTCGCTATAATCTTCATTCTAAAGATTTTGAGGTATTTGGCCTTTTTTTTTATTGCCCAATCGATAGAATTAAACCCATGTCTTGGTTTATTTTCATTCTACTTCTCATCAACCAATAAAGCAAGTAGTTTTCTTTGTTCCTTCTCAGTTTTTTGTGTTCCTACACAGGAGTTTTGATTTGGGTATATGAGTTTTTCTCTTTATTTGTTTGGGTTTTGTTCTCTCTGAGTTTTTATACTGCAAGATTTTATATTTTTCTTATTAAGAGTATGTCTTTCTTGTTACTTTGTTTATTAGGTGGACAAGGGACCTCATGATGGTGTTCTCTGAAGGGCTGGACGATAATGGCCTTAAATGGGTTAAAGAGGTAATATGGTTGTTAAAATTTTGTACTATGAAGTGGTTGCCACGCATAGAGACCCTTTTCCTTTAGACTAACAATTTTAGTTGTCGGACCCTATAATCTAACAGACCCTTTTTCTAATTTGATTTAATTGCAGAGAGTACAAAGTGACCCTGCTGCAAACTTAAGGAATGGAGCGAGTGCCTTTGGATTGCCTTCTCCAGCCAAATTCAATAATAGGATTCTGCACTCGAGTTTAAGTCCGGTTTGGCAAGCAACATATCTGGATGACGATGAAGGCGGGTCTGGTTCCGACATGGACACATCCTCTAGCTCGGAGGATAGGATCTTTGGTTAGCATGTTAATGCATTTAATTAGCCTACATATCAACATCTGTATTGCAGCCCATCATAGTTTCAAATTTTTGTGTAATCACTTTATAGTAGAATAGCACATGAAAATGAACTAACTTTCTGATAGTAATTGATGGAAGGCAATAAAACAATATTGGATTTGATGGAAAGCTCAGGCTGCAGATATCATTCTGATATTCAACTTTTTGCATAGCCGGTCCTTTGGTAACTTGTTGGTTTGGTGTTACAAGCACAGTCCAACAGGTCTTAAGTTTGACCAGCACAAACTGCTGGAATCAAAACTTTTCATTTGTATAAAGTAATTAAGAAGAATTATTTTTCTGTATTGACATTTTTTCTTTCTTATGCTCAGTTGCATTGTCTCCATCAGATGACAAAATTTCCCATAGTTTGGGTTCTAAATGTATGGCATCGATTCAAAGTCAGCGGAATCATGGTTGTGATCAAATTCATACTGATTCCGATTTGCCAAGGGAGACAAATCAGTTGAAGCAGGGACATCGTGTGGAGAGAATGGAAGGGAACTGTGGCAGGAATGCAGTTAGATATGCGGGTTTTACAGATGAATTGTCTGACTCGGCTACAAGTACTGAAATTTCATTTACACAAATGGAAAGCAACAATGATGGTGTACCCCAGAGAGGATCATACACTTCAAATATGGAAGCAACAGCCAAGCAGGTTTTCTCATTTTCTTACAACTGTACTTGTTGTTGATACAAGATGCTACTTTTCTTTTTCTTCTTTTTTCTTTTTCATGGGTGCTGCTTGGGTTATATCATTGCTGACATCTGTATAACTGGTGCAGGATTGTCTGGCAGCAATGCAGCTGAAGAAGATTTCTAATAATGATATTCCCAGTGCTCCTCCATTGGTTGGCACTGCTTTGGAGATTGATGATGTTGCTGAGCCAAGTTCAACTCTTAGAGCACACGAAACAACTCACTCTTCGAATTGGAGTGGTCCTGCAAACACAGATGGTTCAAAAACAACAGGAAGTGTCTCTTCAGGCACCACTACACAAGATGCTTCTGGCAGTGGAATTTCTAACTCACCACTCAGGTTTGTGCATCCATGTATCTTGTGGACATGGTCTGTTTCTTTGTTTCTGTACATGGCATTTTTGGGAAACTATAAACTGACTATTCAGAATTGCAGGACTCGTGCTGGTGTAGAAATTCATGGATCTCCAGTTCACTTACCTGCTCACTTCCCAGTGTATCATGCAAGGTTGGTTACATAGTTGAACTAGATTTGGAATAACTGCATAAGTTGGTTTCTGATCATTGAACTTAAGTGCCTTAGATAAATTAGGTCATTGGAGATAGTTAATTTAGTTGGAACTCTTATCTCACTGATCCAGTAGTTGTTTCTTTCAATTGTTTTAACTGTTATGTGCCATGTATTCAGTGGGCAGGGTACATGGTGTGCTGTAATCTCATATGATGCATGTGTTAGGCTCTGTCTTCATGCATGGGCTCAGAGTTATTGCACTGAAGTTCATTGTTTCCTGGAGAATGAATGTGCACTGCTGCGAAATGCATTTGGGTGAGTCATAGCTCCTTTACTTTTGTTTCCTTTTCAATTATTTACATTCAATTTTTTTTTTCTTGGTATTAGTATATATGTATGTGTATATATATAAATACGAGTAGTAGTTTGGAAATGTAAGGTAGGGCTTAGGTGAATATGTGTCTAAACCATTATAAGTAATACTTATGAAGGGGAGATTGTGACAATTTTTTTTTTTGGTTCTTTAAAGCTTCAGTGTTGGGTCATGTTTTGTAGTTGAGTTTAATGAATATAGAGATGCTGGATTTGAGTCTTTGTTGTCTCTGTCAAGATTTAGGAAACCCAGTTGTTCATTTTATTGTTCAAGTGTTTGCTTTTTATGGTTCTCAATGCATGCTACACTGCTTTTTGATATGATATGAGATGTGATACTATACTTTTGTCTTTATTAATGTTGCCTTTCACTAACCTAACTATTCCTCTACTCACATCTACAATTTCAGTTTACAGCATGTATTATTACAATCAGAAGCTGAACTTTTGGCAAAACGATCTTCACAGCTGCTCAGTGCTATGGCTCCTCCAAAACCTGTGAAAGCTTCTGGAAAAATAAAATTTCAAGGCGAACTACTTGGTTGCCTTCCTCATTTTTTTTTTCTGTCAAAATGTCAGTTTCTTCATCATCTGATTGAAATTTTTTATTGCAGTCTGTAAAGTGAAAATGGGTTTGGATGAACCACCTGCCAGCTGCAGTTTTTCTTCTATAAAACCACCAATGATTAAGTGTGGCTCTCTTAGCAGACACTTCTCCAATTTGAAATCAACTTTATGCGCTGGGTGGAAATCTATATGGAATAATTATCTACCACCTTGTGCTCCTGCAATTGGTTCCTGTTCTCGTCGGAGCTTGGCATACATACAGGCTAGTGCTAAATGTGTAAAACAGATACCTGCACACCTAAAAATTGGGACAGATACTTTGTGCAATCGTTCCTCATCATATGAAATAGTGCAAGGTATGTACATTTTTATGTTCATTTTAAACTTTAGATGGCCTTAGATATTGAGGAATGACAGTAATGGTTTACTAGAGTTGGGTGTGTCTGCTTAAAGTAATATCCAGCTTAAAGTAGCTCACCCTTGTTATGGCAAATCCGGTTTGGAAGATATGTTTTTTATTGTGGAGATGTTGAAAGTGAAATTGGATCTTCTCCGTGTTGATTAATTTTTTTATTTTTATTAAACTTCTGCATTTCTAGTTGAATGCACAGTAGGTATAACAGTGTTTGTGTAAAGTAAGCAAAATCACTGATGCATAAATAAGAAATAAATTTTGGAAGGTCCATATTTAAGACATGAAAGTGGCACCAATCTCTGCATTTGGTTTATACCTTTTTTTATTTAGCTCCTAAAAAGAATTCAAGCATACTCTGAATCCACTGATGTAATGGATTCACCACGTTTGTTTTTTACTTGATATAAAAGGTAGTTGGTTTTCTTTCCTTTGTGTAGTATCTTACACTAGGCGACCTCTCTTTTTTCAGAAACATATTCTTGCTTCTTGAGATTGAAAAGTTCACCTGAAGAGGATGCAGTTCGAATGCAACCAGGATTTGGAGAAACCCATGTGTTGTCTGTACTCTTTTCCTTTTCCTTTTATTTGGTCCATAAGGGTGTACAGTTAACAGCTGGGTTATTGCAGTTTTCCAGATAGTCTTGGAGATGATTTGATTGTAGAAGTTCAAAATTCCAAGGGACAACATTGTGGCCGTGCCCTAGTTCAAGTGGCTTCTATTGCTCATGAACCAGTACGATTTTCAGAATTCAGTAATTTGCCTATCAACAGTATGATAAGGAAGGCTGATAGTTATTATGAAGAGATTAAATATTTATGTTGAATGCAGGGTGACAAGCTACGGTGGTGGCCTATATATAGTGATCTAGAGCATGAACCTGTTGGCAGAATACAATTATGCATGGAGTATTCTACAAGTACTGATGAAAATAATCATCTTAAGGTACATCTAAGAGACTAAGACCTTATTCTCCATAGATATCTGAAACTTGTGTTTTTATGATGAGATTAATTTATGCTGTTTCACATCGATTACTACTAGTAAGAAAGAGATCGCATAAGTTGGATATGTTATCAGAATTGCAAAATATCTAGAGGGCCACAACATGGCATTCTGTATCATGTATGTCGGATTGAAGCTTTATATCTACACATGTGCTACCGCAATTTAGCATAACACATACCTTGTTAAGCCATACACTAGAGCCTTTATGGTCTGGTAATATCTACTTGGTGGTGGCCTTACATAGAATGTGCGTGTCATATCTCAAATGTTCTGATAATTAATTAGAAGTGGACAAAGAGAAATCAGATTTACTTTGACAAGTAATAGGAAATTAACTATTTAAGTTTTATAGTCATATGAATTGATTTATGGTTAATGATGAAGTTTGTTGGTTTACCACTATTCTCAAAAGCATAAGCTGCTAGAATGTGGGTCAACAATTATTTATATTGGGAGGATGCAATTACAGGGATTTGAACTTGGATCCTACTTTTGGTACCATGATAAAGTTTGTTCGATTAACACTATTCCCTAAAGTTTAAGTTGTTATAAGAATAACATCATTACAGTAAGGTTCACAGTAAAATATGCTTTGGGAGTTATTAGATCGACAATGATCAAATGCTTTCTCAGAAACTGATTGCTGTAGATTTGGAATTAGTTTTATGATATTTCTTTCACTCCCGTCCATGTCCAGGGTCGCTCCGTTGCAGAAACTGTGGCATATGACTATGTTTTAGAAGTTGCAATGAAAGTTCAACATTTTCAGCAAAGAAATTTGTTGCTGCATGGCCCATGGAGGTGGTTAGTGACTGAATTTGCATCTTACTATGGAATAACAGATGCATACGTCAATTTAAGGTAGTGAAATATGGTATAATGGTAGCTTATTATGCTAAACTGGGAAATATTACGTGATTGTGGATCTTCTAAGTGCTATTATGTATAATTTTCTATGCTGCTTGCAGATACCTTTCCTATGTCATGGATGTGGCTACACCTACCGAAGACTGTCTCACCATAGTACATGATTTTCTATCAGATGTATTCAAGAAGGGCAAAAGCATGAATGTGTTAAGTTTTCAGGAGGTCTGTGAAAAAATTGACTATTGGTTTTAGATTTTTTCAATTCTTTTTGCTTCCTGTGACTTTCTTGTTTAGTTCAAGAGAAGGGGAGGGGGGTACTTTTTCTATAGGGGAATGAAACACCTTATTTCTTGAACTTAACAGATAACACATCATTCTCTAAAAGCTGTCACATTCACATTAGCTTGATCTGTCTGTTGATTTTCTACTTATGATTTAGTAGAGAAATTTCCTCAACTTCTGTCTTGATTTGTTTTTCAACCTCTGATAGTTTTAAAATTTTGGGGGGAATTGGTATTTTACATGGTTTTAATTAATTTCTAAATTTAATCATCTGTTACTTTGTTTCAACTTGTATTCATTGATTTTATCCCTGGTTAGTGGAGAACTTGTTTCCCTGATAAGTTATATGTCAACCAGAACCGCATGTTGCTGGAGATCGAGGATCGAGTAAAGCAGACTCTTGCTTTGGTTTTTGAGAACTACAAGTCACTTGAAGAATCATCACCATCAGGGATGATAGATGTTTTCAGGCCTGCCAGCGGATTGGCACCATCTGCTTTAGCACCTGCTGTCCAGCTATACACCCTTCTTCATGATATTTTGAGTTCTGAGGCACAGTTGAAATTAAGCAGATTTTTTCAGGTTTTAGTTGCTAACTTCTCCATGCATGAACTTCCATTTAGCCTTTACCTTCCTATACTTTAATTAAAGTCCAAATGACTTTACAGGCTGCTGCAAAGAAGAGGTTAAGAATGCACTTTGCAGAGACAGATGAGTTTATTCTAACCAGTAATGAGGGAACACAGAGAGATCTTTTTACTGCTTATAAGAGGATGAAATCTCTGATTTTGAGTATTAGAAATGAAATTTTCACAGACATAAAAATCCAGGACCAGCATATCCTCCCCAGGTATATACATCATTCGAAAGTAGTCTATTTACTTCTTGAATTTTTTTTGTATACTAGTAATTATATGTGTGTGTTTCTGTGCAGTTTTATCAATCTTCCAAATATTTCTGCATCCATATATAGTGTTGACCTCTGCAGTAGATTGCGTGCTTTCCTTGTTGTATGTCCCCCTCTAGGCCTATCGCCTCCAGTTTCTGAACTTATTATTGCAATAGCAGACTTTCAAAGGGATCTTTCTTTGTGGAACATCAAGTAATTGATTGTGAGATTTTAGTCTGTATTTATTATTACCTTCCGTATCTCTACTCATGTAAAGCTATTTCCAGTCCTGTTAACGGCGGAGTTGATGCTAAAGAGTTGTTTCACTCACATATAACCATATGGATTCAAGAAAAGCGTCGTAATTTGCTTGAATGGTGCAAACTAGATAAGGTATATATCCTCTTATATCATGGTTTATATTTCAAGTGTTTGTTATACTGTTTACCAATTCATACTTACAATACAGTCCACTAAGTAATTAGAAATTGACTTGAAATTCATCTTTTCTCTTTTTGTTTGGTGGAAATTTACTGGAAATTCATCAGTTTCAGGCAAAATGGTCTGGTGTTAGAACAGAACATGGAACAACTCCTTTTATTGATGATATGTATAACCAGCTGATAGAGATGCTCAATGAATTTGACATCATTATTAGTCGTTGGCCGATATATACATCCGCTTTGGAGAATGTATGTGCATTATGTTTCTCAACTCTTTCCTTATTCTCTTATTTTTATTCTTCTAGTTGTTTCCTTATTTCTTAACATAATTGCTTTGTTTTATTTTATATCTATTGATGGAATATGTTAATACATGGCCTGGACTACAGGAAACTTAACCTACAAGTTTAGTCCTGAAGTTTAAAATTTGATAAATCATAGATGGCCATGCTTATACTTGTACCATCTATTTAAATTTAACAAAAAAAAAAACTCATACCATCAAAATTATTTTGTTTAATACCTTAACAAAATAGCACATTTATGCTCATCTTGTTTAAGAAAAGATCTTCAAGGTTGGACCTAACAATATCTGAGTCCAACTCAATAGTTTCAATGTGTTATCTGACTTGGTATACAGTCTGTTTCTGCTTATTCTGAAACTGAAATTGTGATGACTAATGCTTTGAGGTTATGTGTGTATTAAAAAGGTTATTGCAGATGTTGAGAAGGGAATTGTGGACGCTCTGGACAGACACTATGCTGATGTTTTATCACCACTGAAGGATAATTTGACAAACAAAATATTAGGCTTCAAATATGTGCAAAAATTATCCAAACAAACAGTTGACACTTATTTTGTACCAGATGAGGTGACTCTCTGTTTCTGATTTGAATGTTTACAAGGATTTTGATCTTTGTTTTAATACTGGGACTCATCAGTATGCTTTCTATTTCAGTTAGGAATTCTTTTAAACTCCATGAAGAGGATGCTAGATGTTCTGTGGCCCAACATAGAAACCAGGTTGAAGTCTTGGAGTTCTTGCATCCCTGATGATGGATATGTCACAGGAGAATGTCTCAATGATGTAACTGTGATGCTGAGAGCCAAGTTTAGAAATTATCGACTAGCAATTGTGGAGAAGCTTGCTGAGAATGTGAGTGAAAGTACCATCTTAACTTCTCAGTATAAATCCATAACAATGTTGCCAAACTATCAGTTATTTGAAAACTTTATTAATTAATCATCTAAGATAAGAGTTTGATGAATAATGTAATTTTCCTTTGTTTACATGTAAGTACAGACTAGACTTCAGAGTGCAACAAAGTTGAAAAACATTATTCGAGACTCGAAGGAGGTGGAATCAGTTGTCCATAGTAGAATGCAGCCCTTGAGAAATCTTTTGCAAAAGACGATAGATCATCTCCATACTGTTGTCAGTCCTACTGCGTTTGTAGAACTCTGCCGCGAATTCTGGGACCGGATGGGAAAGGTGAACTAAATTTTTACCGTATATCTACAAACTCTCCATTGGATTAGCATTTAAATGTAATTCTCTTTCCAATTGATCTCTGTAGGATGTACTGCATCTCTTGGAACATAGGAGAGAGAACAGATCCTTGTACAAAGGCTTGCGAGCTGCAGTTTCTGTAAGTTGCACTTCAGTCATTGATCTTTCTACTGGATTTGAATATCTTTGTTCTTGGAGCAATATCATCCTTACAAAATTTGAAATTAGATATGACTTAAAATTTGGCTTTTTTTTTTTTTTTTTTAATTCTTTATTAACCAAATAGATTATTAGATTATTTATTATATTTGACATTATTATTTGATTTCATCTGTAGCCATTTGCGTCTTTAGTGCTATAATGTCAACCTCTTCAGATTTGTTAGCAGTCTAGGCTGGATTTTTGTTGTTGTGTTCCCAACTTAACCTTGAATGGGATGAGAACTAATTGAGATGATTACTGTAGTTCTTTAGATTGCATTATTAAGTAGAATCATTATGTTTAGTAGCTTTAGCATGTGTCATATCATATGGTAACCCCACTGTCTAGATCAAGTTATCACTTTCTTTCCCAAACTTGGTTCAAGTATTACTTATGCTTCTGGACGCTAATCCAGTGAAAGAGCTTGACTTACATCCATGTTACACAAGTGGATATTTTCTGATTTGGTTTTGGGTTAGTTTTTGGCTCCCATGCATTTAGGTAATAATCATGAACTAACTAATGCTAACCAGATTGACCTCCTTTACCAAGCTTTTCTTCTCTTCTTTTTTGTTCCTTTTCAGTGTTGACTACCTTCTATAATTATTACTATGTAGTCCTGTTAATCAGTGTTTTTAAAATGCCAGATTCTAGATGATATATTTGCATCAGAAATGCAACGAATACGCGGGAATTCGTTGACCAAAAAAGACCTCTCACCACCAAGATCTATGAAGGAAATACATTCTATGCTCTGTAAGGATGCTGTATATAACAACAAGAGCTACTATCATTAGATTCAGTTTGGTGTATGTACAGAATTAGAGGGCTTCCTGGGGTAGCAGACTTGAAGAGACAACACAAGAACAAAGTTTTGAATAATGGATTTTCAGAGTGCAATCAATTTTGAGTCGGTTATATTCTCATTTCATAGTTAGCGTGCCATGGCGTCCATGGTGACTGGTCAATAGCAAGAAGTAAAAACACAACACAAGCAGTCAAACACAAAGCTTATGTCTTACCGTCGAGTTTTGTTAATTTTGAGTCGGTTACTATTTTCATTTCATAGGTTGCCCACCATGGCCTCTGTGGTGATTGTTACTTATAAATTACAATTTTTGCTATCAGAAAATGTAAAGTGTGCATAAAATGTTTTGGTTTGAACAGTATTGTAGTTATGTATTACAATACTCGTTATGTATATGATTTCCATAATTCTAATTCTTTGATGACTACCATCTGTCTCATTTGACTTTCTTGGAAGATCATGGTTGTGGCTGGTTTTTCGTTTTTCGTTTTAATTTGTGGACTACAACATAAAGTGTGATAGAAACTTCAAATGTAGTTGAAATCCTCAGCATTGTATTCTCCTTATTGGTCTGTTAATGTGATTTTATATGATCTTTGTGCATACGTTTTCAGGGTTTTAAATTTGTAAGTTACCTTTAGGTTGTCCTTGAAATTTTGAGTCATAACAGATGGAGATAGTGTATGTGGAGTGAAAATATTAGCACAATTTCTGCCTTATGAGTTGAAGTCAAAATAGAGGATGAACCTTAATATTTTTCTTTTTTGAAAGACTTTCATAAATTTTTGACACGTATAATATCTTGCTACTCTCTCTCTCTCTCTCTCTCTCTCTCTCTCTCTCTCTCTCTCTCTCTCAATTAGTATAAAATTTAAAGGAAAATTTTTTTAAAAAGGAGTTAAACTTTACGTCATATGTCACTTCATGATATGAATTATGAGTTGTACAAATTTGTCCCTTCAACTTAATTTTGAATGCCAATATGCCACTTCTGTCAACTCGGTTGCAAATTATGTTCAAAAGTTATCACGTGCCACGCACGTAATCATTTTTTTAGGGGTAAATTCGGATTTCTACTTGTAATATAAGTCCATAAAAGTTAAATTACTTCATGTACGTAGCCTTTTTTGGACAAAAAATGTAAATAAACTAATAGAAGAGGTAAATTGGCTTCAAAATTAAAGTTAAGGGGATTGACACAACCCATTATATGTATCCTGAATTGACACACGGGTTAAAGTTTAAGTCCTTTTGAAAACATTTTTCTAAATTTAAATGTAAAAAATTTTAGTATTGAAAAAGAAAGTGTTTCATTTAGTATTTGTTTGTGTCATATTTGGCCTGGCTTATAATTGGGTCATAATAGGCCTTAATGAGGTTAGATCCCCGCATTGAGATAATTGTAAAGAGGAGAGTCTCCTATCCACTATATAGGACCCTCACCCCCATTTAGAAAAGATATCTCCTTAAACTTTCTAAGAGCTTTCATGTAATTGTAACACTTTTTTTATCCATAGTGAAACCCAAAACAACTCAAGTGAAAATAGCCACGATCAATCACTATATATCATGCGTGTTTTTTATGTGGTTGTGAATCTTGTGATTTTACGCGTATCCGTTGATCCAATTTTTTACACCAATATTATTTAAACCCAAATCACCCATGTACTACTCAGTATCTCCAAGAATGAATGCAGAGTTTTTCACATATAATCTTTTCTTCCAATAATTGATCTTGGCACACTAGATAATTATAAAAAATTAAGGAATTAATGTCAATTTGGTCTTCATATTATTATATTTGTATTAGTTTGGTCCCCATATTTCTAATTTGAAAAATTTAATCCTCAGACTTTTTTAATTTTGCCAATTAAGATTATTCAGTCAATTTCATTTCATAATAGGACAATAATTCTAGTTTGTGCCCTTCACCATTCTTGTATGCTTCACACTAATTTATTTCATAAGTACATAATTGAACTTTCAAGATTGATATAATTAGACCGAAAATGTGTAAATTGACTGAACAATCTTAATTGACAAAATTGAAAAAATATGGAGATTAAATTTTTTAAATTAGAAGTTTGAGAATCAAACTCATATAAATATAATAATTTAAAGATAATACAAGTATAATAATTTGGTGATAAAATTGACATTAATTCCAAAAATCAATGGAGCATTGAATTTAGTGGTTCAAATTATGTTTAAAAGATATAGGCTATAGTAGGAACCATTATACCTGTCAACTTGAAAAGTTAGACCTTCCACTTGCCTAGGAAATTTCTAGCCTCCCTACACCAGCAATTATTAGGCACCAACTCCATTATTAGATGCAAATCATCATAGTTCGAGTGCACTCATAATATATACGTATGATCTATCATCTCTGAAAATAACTTATTAAATTAGGTGTCAAGGGACAAACTGAGTGATTGATGCAGGATGCAGGATGCTGGAACGTCATCCAACATAAACATATAAAATATAATTAGTATAAGAGTCTCCTATGGTTTCATTTTAAAAAGAGTCTTTTTTTTTTTCTTTGCTTTTTTTAGTAAAAATATGATTCTACTAATGCTAAGAGCTTTCCAACACCACAAGTCATCACAATGTAAAACATGTTGTGCCAAAGTATGCCCTACTCTGTTACAATTTTGATGCACAATGTAAAAAATGTTGTGCCAAACTAGTAAAATAATTAATTAATCTCTTAAGCTCTTCCAAAAAGTGCCCATCCAAAGCATAATCATTTATGCATTTGATAATTGTCAGAATTTATTCCTATATTTTTATCAAGAATTATGTGTCTATTTGTTTAATGACAATTAAATGATTAAATAGTTTTATATTTAGGCCAATTATAAAAAAAAATAAATAAATATTTTCAATATTACAAATTAGTCAATAAACTTTTTCAAAATACCATGATAGTCATTATTGATCTAAATGAAAATTAAGAGAAACTATGTTATTTAACAACCGGACAAAAAAAAAATGAAATTTACGGATTTTGTCATTATACTGACATGTTGCTGACATCACCAATGTTTAATTTTTAAAATTACATGTAAGTCAATAACAATCATATACGTTTTTTAATTGATAACTATACGACAATTACCATTTTTTAATTAATAATTGTGTGATAGTTACTTTTTTTAATTGGTAACTGTACCGTTTTTATGTTTTTTTAATTTGTAACTGTCACACAATTTTTATTTTTTAATTAGTAATTATCACACATTTATCATTTTTTAATTAGAAATTATTACATAGTTATTATTTTTTAATTAAAAATAGTCACACAATTATTATTTTTAGACTTGATAACTGTCACATAGTCACTATTTTTAAAAATTAAGTCAAAATATTTTTAAAGAATATGATAATAATTTAACACTAAAAATAAATAATATAGGGCCATCCAAATTGAGCCTTTAAGTCCAAATAATGTAGACCATTACAAATTTACAATAAAGCCCATCCCTACTTTGTTTTCTTCCGGTCCTGTAATATTTGTTCAATTACAATTGTATTATTGTAAATCGTAGTTGACTAGTTGTTACCTAATCACAATATGTTAATTAATTACTTCTGAAAATTATTTATACAAATAGTGGAGGAGCCTCATCTAAGTCAGCCTTTAAGGGGGCGATCGAGTCTCCTCACATTGACCTTTGATGAGATTGACTACCAAAGAGGTGTCACATTGAGGATCCTACTTCCTATTAAGCACAGATCGACCACGTGTAAGGTTCACATTGAGGCTCAAGACTAGAGGGACAGAATCAAATCTGGTTTGATGAATCTCTATATCTATTTTCTTCTTTGAAATATCAAAGCAAGGAATTATGCTGCCATCACAAGCACCAACCATTGGCAGCAGCATCCGTGAGAAACCAAGCTGCATGTCCCCACACGCAAATGCAATGTTCCTAACGTTCGCTATTTGGATATGCCTCTCCACATTCCCATGTCCCTCTTCATTCTAAATTTCTAATTTTATTTCTTCATTTTCTTTGTCGGCACATTTTGATATTTAGAAAAATGTCCTATTTCTTTGTTACATATATTCTTTGTCTGTGCTAGTGGAATGACCGATTCCAACCTAGCTAATAGCCTAATAGGGATCGGGTGGAGGTAAACGAATTCGCCCAACTATGCACCTAAACTAATGTATTTAATATTTGTATGGTTCTTCTAATTAACAACTGTAAAAGTCCATTTCAAAGATTATTTCAAACGTACGTAGAGATTTTAATCAATATTATATAGATCGGATTATCAACAATGCATTTGTGTGAGAATGATAGGAAGAAACACATAAACTTCAAATGATTCATTGTATATGGTTTATTATTTTAAATTCAAAAGAGGTTTTGCTTGGCAGCTGCTGAGGGTGTTTTGGTAGATGTAGTGAAGGAGCTCTCGGGTAGTTAGTTTTTCATCATGGTGACACATTCTATTGCTTGGTTTGCTCTTCATAAAAGAGGTTTATGCAATGTATTGCTTCTGATTTTCCTGTAACCCATTTGAGTGATTAATAAAGTTGATTAATTGTCTGATTCTCAAAAAGAATTCAAAATGTTCCATTGTATTTAGCTATTTCAATTTTTTTCAAAAAATATATTGTACTTAAAATCTTAATCTTGTTGCAGAAGTAAGGAAAAAAAAATCATCATAACAGGCAAAGATATTATTATACATAAAAAAAAAAAAAATCTATTAATTAACAGTTGTATTCCTGATTTTATACTCAACCCCGCCTTCAAGCAATTGTATCGACCCCGATTTTATTGTCTACGGAATCACTAAAATTAAAGCATTGGTTTTCTGGTCTGGAATCCACTTTTATTTTCCAAACTACGCAAAATATGCAAACAATTAAAACTTTTCCTTCTCTGCAATTGCATGCAGGACCAAAGTCAGAGTCTCATAGATGCTTCGACCATTATTTTTCTTCTATTTTATTTCTTAATGCATGTTTTTGGCCTTTTGGGTTGTCGTTGTCATAAGCTTTTGACCTTGTGCCACTTTTACTCCCTATAAATACCATACCTTTAAATCGTATGGTAAAAGTATGGATATATTATAATTAATGGGAATAAATTAAGAAAAAATAAACATGGGAAAAGATTCCATGTAACCCACTTAAATTTGTATTATTAAATTATGATAAATGGTCCCTTACAAATGTCTAGCATATTATACTATGAGATTGTAAATTAAGAAATGATTATATCTAATCGCCAATATTAATGCACATTGCAACATCTCAAATTGTTTTACTAATTTCTAATTAAATTAATCTATTGAAAAAAGAGAAATGCTAGCTACTTTCTTATTATTTTTTTTCTCCTCTTATTTATTATGTAGTGTATTATCATGATTAGAATTATTCATTTTCTAGATTATCATTTAAAAATCATCTATAATCAAGGTGTTAAATTTTGAAATTTTTGACAAAATTTCGTTGAAAATTTCAATTTTTTTGGGTGTCGAAATCAAAACCCATATTTGTTAACTTTTCGTGATAATTCCGTTGAAATTATCAAAATTTCATCAAAATCCTCAAAATTTCGACGGGTGAGATCAAGAGAGAAAGAGAGGACTAATTTTGGGTTTTGGAAGTCTGGATTTTGGGAGAAAAATATGGTTTTGGGAGAAAGGGGGCGGCGGTAGGGGGCGACATGGGGGAGATCGAGGGAGAAAGAGGTCGGAATGGGGGGCGACAGGGGGGAGATNTGGAGTTTCGTTTAGTTGTTTTTAAACCCTAAACCAGTAAACTCTAATATATTTATATATAAAAAAAATTAAAAATACTCTAAAGGGTCTAAACTCTAATATCATATGTCATATCCTAAACAATATAGAGTATAGATTATAAAATATATAGGGTTTAGTGTATAAATTATAGAATATAAATAATATACTAATTTCATTTAACAGTATATGTCTCCAGCTCACATTATATTTATCTTATATTACATGAAATCTACTACATAATTTGTTTTCTTCAATGTTTTTCATCAATTTAGTAGATAATATGTTAAATAAACATATGATAAAGTTTCATTCAAAATTTTCGTATTTTGATAACAATTTCCGTCGTTTCCGTCTAATTTTTTCGAAATTTAAAAATTTTCGAAATTTCCATCGAAACCCAAAATTTTATTCCTTGTCTATAACAAATAAATAAAAATAAAAATTGTTTAGTCCTCTAATTGTTATCAACTAAATAGACGATTCGATATTAATTAGATTCACCGTTTATTTATTTGATAACAGTTAAATAACTAAACAATTTTTTATTTGATTGATTTTTTGCATGAGTGATATTAAAGAGTGATCTAAAAATTAAATATTTACGATCATATGACTACACTGGGTAATAGATTTGAGATGAAAAGTAGAAGAAAAAGGTATAAATAGGTAGGTAGCTAACATTCTAATTTATTTTTTTTTTTAGATAATTAGGCTTAGGTGATAGGTCATTTAAAAAAATAGTTTTTAAATGGAGACTAGGAATGTTTTAAAATTTATAAGAAAAATTTTTTAATTCATAATAATTTGTAAGAAAATCATTTTAATTCATAATAAAGTCTTTTTAATTCATAATAAAGTCCTTCCCTAGTTTGAAGGGTATTTTCTCCTATTTAAAGGGTATTTTCCCTTTTAGGATGTAAAGTGGACTTTGTAGAAGCTGCATGTTAGGTTTTAACTCAGAAATTTTGGACGAATCTTGTAGTTAAAACATAACATAAAGCCGTCAAAGAAGAAAAATAAAAGGACTTAATTAAAAATTTTAAATCACTACCGGTTTTAGTCTAAGAAAAACTTATAAAATAGATTGGACTTTAAATTTCTTTTTTATTTTTTTGGCCACTAAGGTAGTTAACAACTTAACATTAAAATGAGTTATTTTATAGAGACTCCAAATCTAAGACGTAAAATAAGATGAAGAATCAAAATAACAAAACAAACAAAATTGCATCTGTCAAGGTAGATAGCTAGAATATTGCATTCTTAATTAAATAAATTCCTCCCGATCTCAAGGAAGCAGACAATAAATAAAAAAGATCAACTTATTATAATATTCTAAAAACTAGTCTTGTTCGTCGTCATCATCATCATCAGAAATCTTTGAGCAACTTCCGAACCTGCTCGAGCGTCACAAACAGCACAACAGTGAAAGGCCCCTGCCTGGAAATCGTAGGAATGAACCCCTTGTAGAGCGCCATGGGGCCCTCAGAACGCACCGTTTTGAGCGCACAGTCCAAAGCCCCAGAATACTGCGGCTCAGCCCCCGCCTCCACCTTCATATTCATCACCCGGGTCTTGATCACGTCGACCGGGTTCGACGCCACAGCCGCCACAAACCCGGCCGCGAAGCTCGCCACCACGTGGGTCCCAATCCCATCCCTCATTACCCCCTTCTCCACTATCGTCTCCTTGATCTGATCGTACGACGCCAGCTGCGAGGCGGTCACCAGCATGGCGCGGTTTATCGTAAGAGATGAACCGCGCCACAGGCTCGTCACCCCTTCTTGTCGCGCCATACGAGTTATGGCGTCGACCACGCTCGTGTAGTTGCGCCGCTGGGCCGGCGGGAGCCTCCCGTCGGCCTGCATCCGGACCATGGCCACGTCAGCCGGGTTCCCGACGGCGGCGCCGACAGCGCCGGCGATCAGGCCGGCGGTGATTTTGCGCTGGAGCGGCATGTTTCGGGTGGTGGGGTCAGTCCATTTCTGCTTGAGAATGTCGTAGAGACCCATCCGGGTGGTGGAGTAGAGGGTCTGGCGGAGCATGGTGGCGGAGACGCCGGAGAACAAGGCGGAAACGCCCTCTTGCTGAATTATGCGGACGCCGACAGTGATTGGACCCGAACGCGCCGCCGTGGGCGGTGGTGGGGGAAGAGGAATGCGTATGGAACCGCCGCGTGGAACGGTGGTGTGGACGGCGGCGAAGGCGGGACGGACGGCTTCGACTGCAGGGGTGGGTCTCGGGGCGTGGGTTTCCCCCTGGAGCTGCATTCGGACCTTGATGAGGTCAAGAGGGTGAGTGGAACAGCCAGCAATGATGGATGCTATGCCTCCTTCAACAAATCCTTTGACACCCATATTGAATTTTTCTCAAGAAACAAACAAAAAAATGGGTTGGTACAAGATCTTCCTGAAAAAATGGAATTGGAATAAATTAATCAAGAGGGGTTTAATTTAAATGTGATTAAATTCAAGAAGAGGACCAGTTGGAGTTGGGGTTCATCTCACTGGAGACCAGGAGATGAGAATGGAGGCTAAAAGCTATGGAGGAAGAGTGGGGGACGCTGGGCCTCTGAGACATATGCTATTGGGAGTCACAGGAAACAAAACAATGGGGATGGGCAAACAAGGAAGGAGGAAGAGAATATTTATAGCACAAGTAAAGTGTTTGGTTTAGAGAACAAGGTTCAAACAAATTAAATTAGGTGCTTTACGCGATTACAGGCTGAAACCTCTTAAACTGGAAGTCTCCTATTTTACGCGGGGTAGTGGGCCCCGCATTCACAATCTTTTGTCTAAAATCTCTACTCCCTGCGTCCCTTCAAAGTAAATTGAATTCTACACGGCCTAACCGCCTAAATACGTGTTTTTTTTTTTTTATGAAAGAGGAATTCAAGTCGACTTACTCAATCGGAGTTCAAGGTCCAAGTCTCACTTCATATAAACTCACCTCATAAGCACTATTTAACAAAAAAGAAAAGAAAAAGAATATATAAACTCAAATCATATCTAACTCAATTAAGACGAGTTCAAATTGAGGAATATTTCTAATTTCATTTTGATGTTATAGGCTTTATAGCATGATAGCTATAACATGCTCAACCTCCTTGCTGTTCTTTGAATCAAATTCAATATCTATAAAATACTTGAGTCAAAAGGGTTGCAACTTTCATGGTTGGCTTTTTCGTTCACTCCTCTCATTTTTGCCACATTTTATATTAAACTATTTGACTTTGTACATCTAAAATGTGTTTTTTTGTTCTTTTGTATGTGAGACTTTATAGAGCTCAAATATGGTTGAAGAAATTAATTTTGAATATGATTTGCACAATAATTGAATTCACATTATATTCTATTCGCAAGCAAATTATATCAACCTCTTTTGCATTAAGTTGTGTTGACACTTGACACATTTAATAATGACATCATTCACACAATTATACACGTATTGCCTACTTAAATTAAAAAATTCAATTTAATTTTCATATGATGTAACTAATAGTCATAGACATGCTCAAGACTTCTTGTTTTTCTTTAACAAATTCAATATCTTTAAAATTCTCAAGTCAAAAAGGTTGTAACTTTCATGGTTAGCTTTTCTGTGCAATCCTCTTGACCTTTGTCAGCTTTTCTGTTCACCCATCTTGATTTTTGTCACAGTTTCTATAAAACTATTTGGATTGCTAGCACACAATATGTTTATCTTAGACATCTTTTTTTTTTTTTAAGAAATTTTTAATTTTTTCTAATAATAGTTTATTTATTCTGCCAATTAATTGCCACGTCATTTAATGGTTTTATGCCAACGTTGGATAAAATTAAATCTAAGTGCTTAAAATCTTTGTAGAAGTATTTGTTCTATGATCCTAACCCATTAAATATATAGGCTATAACAATGTCAATCTTGACACCATTATTAAGTATGTAACACTACATGATTATTAAACATGTCATTTTTGGGTTAGGCGGGTTGACACGATTTTGACACGAACACAATTAAATCCAACCCAAACCCATTTAGTTGGTGTTGTTTTTGAGTTGTGCCTAAAATTGTCATTCATACACATGGCCATGAAAATCACTATCCTCATCAAGAGTAGCCAACAACCATGATGGAGCTTCCTCCATTCAATAACGATATAATATGAGAGTGTCTTTAACGTATATGTGAGTTTGGGAGGTCAACTACGATTATAGGAGGCAATTTTGGACATGACTCAAAAATAACTAAATCATCAAATCCAGACATAAGGAAAATTCGAACTCGGGGCCTTGGGACCTAGGTGTAGAGCAAATATTCTTAACCAATAGAGCTACAAATCCCCGCACAACTTATTACCTATAACCTATTTAGAAATTTAATTTAAAATTTTTAGTTTTTAGTTTTAACGTTATATCGTTTGAATTCAATCAAAAAACAAAACATTATATATTTTTAATTTAGTTTCAGTGAAGAATAATAGATAAATTTAATTTTGTTGAGTTATAAATGTGTTAATATTGTAATCGTGTGAACCTAAATACGACTCAATGCCATATAATTAATAAAATTATGTGTGTCGTCTCATGTTATATGTGTCATAGTTGTGTTGTGCTTATGTAATTTAAAATGGAAAATTTCACTGAATAACTTGTTAAATGCCAATGTTACTTGTTTAACCCTCCACTTCAAATACTTACAATTATAACTCTCTAGCATATGAAAAAACTCAATTATCCTTAATAGAAATATATACTTTACCAAATGCCCTAGAAATCCATTTCAGAACTTCACTCCCCTTTGTTCTCCTTCCTTCTCTCTCCCCAACCCAACATCTCCCACACCCCACCTCACTCTCAGCCATGTCGCCATTGTCAGACTTGACGAATCTAACAGCGGTGGCCATGTCGGCTGCTGCTTAATTTCTTTTTCTTCTATCCTCATTTTGTTTTTTTGGATTGTTGCTCTCTCTTTTCAATATCTCTTTACTTCTTTCTCTCGCCTCAATATTCAAAGTTGATTATGATTTCTATTCTTACCGTCTTTCTATTCTTACAAAAAATGAATTACATATATGGGTTTGAATGAGCATATTTGTGTCCGAATTAGTAGATCTAAGTTTGATGAAAGTTTAAGATTTGACTTGTTCATATGAGTTTGATGAAATTGCAAGGCGATTAGAGTCGAGATTATGATCAATATTTTGGTCGAAGTTTTGGTCAATTTGGGTTTACACTTGCACTGCAACACATTTTTGTCGACCTATTCTTCACATGTTCATCTTTGAACACACTTTAAATTTGGGGTTTTTTGTTCATCTTCTCCCACTTTTTTGCAAATTTTTGTTAAAGTTAATAGTTGATATTTGCCGATCACTTTACCAACTTAAAAAGGTATTTTAATCAAAAAATGGCCAAAGACTTAAAGTTAGAGAGCTATTATTTCCACCATTATGTCCTATTTTCCCACTCATCCTATATTCTCATGCCCCGATAAATTAAAAAAAATAAAATTATAATCCTCTCTCCCCACCTTCTATTATCCCTAAAACACCCCTAATATATAAATCGAATAACTCTAGACACTCTGCTCACCCCTCTCTTCCTCCATATATTCTTTCTCCCATAATTTAAATTCATCCTACAAACTCATACTTTTCCTTATGTATCATTCTATCACAATGTTTGATTATTCTGTATGTTAAAATTTTTTATTTAAATTGGGAGGAATTTTATCACAAATTTCATTATTTGTTCTGCGTTGTTTAGGGATTGGGCATATTGGCGTGACACTATTTGATTCTTATATGTTTTTGTATTGATATATGTTTGGGTGTTACTGCAAATAAGCATTTGTTCCTACACTTGTTGTGTCCACTGCAAACATGATCGGTGAATCCATATATATAGCTCATAATTCGTAGGATTTGCATCTTAAAGTAAACCAAGATCATAGGAGATGTAAGCAATTCATTGGGCATTCATATATACCAAAAGCAATTGCGAAAGATCTATGAAAAATGAAGGCGCGCTATACAGTGTGAGTGATGCAAAGATGAATATAGAGTTAGCGAGTGTAGGGTAGTATGAATTTCCCCAAAAAAGTTTAGGAAATAGAGTTAGCATTCAACAGGATTATGCAGTAAAATTGCTCCAAAAAAAAATTGAATCCAATGATAACCATGTTATGTCGACCCAATTAGTCTAATACCCAATTGTCAACTTGTCACCACCCCCACTGGTGACGTTTAATTAAAAATGTTAAGACACCGTAGAGGGTTTGCTCATCAGTCATCAATCTACAAGGTTTGGGGCAAAAGTAGCGATGAAATTTTCAAAGAGGTCGCATTTAGAAATCAATTCAAATTTAATAAGTGACTATTCAATGGGACCAAATGCTATTAGTATTCTTGACCTGGATTCCACTCTAAAACTAACTGCTGTACACGTGTCCGAAGCTGTTGGAGAAAGAGGAAAGTTTGAGAGGCTGATTGACTGAGACTGAGTCATCTTCAAGACCCAGTTGAGCCTGTTGTTGAGGTCGTAAAGATATAGGCAGAGTCAGAGAAGGTCGAACTTGGGGACGGTGTTGACTGCGCTTCCAGAAATAAAACCGAAGAAAAAAAATGAAAAAATTGAACGTCGCCTGAGAGATTCGAACTCTCGCGGGGAAACCCCATGTACTTAGCAGGCACACGCCTTAACCACTCGGCCAAAGCGACGCTTGCTGTTAAGATCAGCGATAGAATTCTTTTTATATGTAATTTTGTTTCTCCCTTCGAAGTAACAATGAGCAACATATTAAAGTCATAAACTAGTGAAGATTGAAGGTGTTTATTTTAAACGTGTTTTTTGTTTTAAAATATGTTTTGGACTCCTTTTGGGTGTAATGCGTTGATGATAAAGTTTGTGTACTCTTTTGGAGAGAGTACTAGTCCACATGGCTAGGGCCTTAGTGGTTTCACGGCCCAAAAGGCCCAAATTGTAAGAGCAAGGGACCATTTGGTTGTGATTCATGACTTAAATAAGGCCCAAGGGCTGGCAGTTAACTGCTATACACAATATATCTTTAATAAAAAAATATAGGATTTTGATTATATTGTGAATCAAACAAGAGACCTCATGAAACAAACTTCAACTCTCAACTAACTAAACTGACTAGTTTATTTGTATAATTGGTGAATCAGAACATATTTAATAGGTTTTTCGTTTGTATATTATAATAAATTATTAATATGTTTATTAAGTTATTAAATTATGTAATACCATAAATAATAAATTTTTAAACTTATATACAACATTACAAATTTACAACTATAGTTATTAAAGTTATTATAATAAACATTTATAATACAACTATAATTAAAGTTATTAAACCACGATCGTTCATTAATTCAACGATCTAAATCGTTCAAAAATCATCCTTACAAAAAATCGGCCAAATAGGAATTCTTCTATTCGTTCGAATGTTTGATTATCATTAGAAAAACCACAATCATTCATTAATTCGACCACCGTTACATCATTCTTACATCTCTGATTGAGCTAATTTTTTGCAAGGATTCTCTTTGAGTGGGGAACTAAAGTTTGAACGATTCGGATCGTTGAAAACACGATCGATATGTGAGCTTCTACATATAAATACACTTGAAGAGTCTAATTCTAATAACTTTCATGTTGAAATCTTGTTGTTTCCATAATTATGAAGACCACAACGTGATTTCAACAATCTGATCCGTTCATTTTCTATGTTCATAGTCAAAGATCATCCTTACAAAAAATCGGCCAAATCGAAATTCATCTACCCATTTGATCATCATTAGAAAAACCACGATCGTTTATTAATTTGACCACCGTTATATCACTTTTACATCTCCAATTGAGCTCATTTTTTGCACGAATTATCTTTGAGTGATGAACTAAAATTTGAACAGTTCGGATCGTTGAAAACACAATTGTATCGTTTGTTTATAAAAATATGTAATAAAATATATAATAAAACATATGTACATTTATGTTTTATTATAGTTGTAATGTTGTATATAATTTAAAAGTTTATTATCTATGATATTACACTATTACTAACATAATAGTATTATATAATAACTTAATAAGCATATTAATAATTTATTGAAGTAAACAAACGAAATAGCTATTAAATATGTTATGATTCACAAACTTACAAATAAACTAGTCAGCTCAGTTGGTTAAGAGTTGAAGCTTGTTATGTGAGGTCTCATGTTCAAATCACAACATAACCAAAATCCTATATTTTTTTATTGAAGATATATATGTGTCTAAATAGGTATTGGGCCCATTCTGGGCTGCCTATTCGGGCTTAGCTCGACCCGGCCCTCCAAGCCCGCAAGCCAAAGCCTGATGGACGGGCCTTAGGCTTGTGTATTAAAGGTCAAGCCCAGCCAAGCCCGGCCCGAAAGCCCTATTGGGCTTCTATAATTCAAGCATGAGCCCGAAAAACCCATTGGACGAGTTTCCCAGAAGTTATCATGATTCATGGATGGTATTGGGAATTCCTATAACCAAAACTAAACCACATACCACTCTAAAAGACTAGTTCGCTTAATCAACACTTAGATACCTTTAAGTAAAGATAGTTGATGAGCAACTTTATGTGAGGTGTGAGAGTAAGGGCCTGTTTGGCACTGTTTTTAAAATTGTCAAAAGCGCTGTCAAATTTGTAAAAGCTTTTTTGATAGCGTTTGAAAAAAATAATTAGAAGTAGTTTTGACTTATAAAAGTACTTCTAAGGAGTTTTTTGAGAAGCACCTGTCAAGTGCTTTGTAAGGGCCTGTTTGGCACTGTTTTTAAAATTGTCAAAAGCGCTGTCAAATTTGTAAAAGCTTTTTTGATAGCGTTTGACAAAAATAATTAGAAGTAGTTTTGACTTATAAAAGTACTTCTAAGGAGTTTTTTGAGAAGCACCTGTCAAGTGCTTTGTAAGGGCCTGTTTGGCACTGTTTTTAAAATTGTCAAAAGCGCTGTCAAATTTGTAAAAGCTTTTTTGATAGCGTTTGACAAAAATAATTAGAAGTAGTTTTGACTTATAAAAGTACTTCTAAGGAGTTTTTTGAGAAGCACCTGTCAAGTGCTTTCTCAAGAAGCACTTTCAAGTGCTTTTGCATAAACAACTTAGAAGTTTTATAAAAATTTATATGTACTTCTTAACATAAGCGCTTCTGACAAAAGCACTACTAAATAAAAATGGTTCTAAAAAACAGTGTCAAACGGACCCTAAATATTCACTAGCACCATTAGGTCCATTACTTACAAGTTACAACTTACAACTTACATGCCACACAAGAGTAATAACTCCCAGTAGAATATGTGAAATTTATGACCAGAATTGGTCCAAAAAAAAAAAAAAAATTTATGACCAGATATTTGAAAGTTATGATGTGTAATAATAACGCAGAATATTTGAAATTGATGACCAGATCACAAGGACAATAAAAGCCCCCATTATTATCCACGCGGTAAAATTCTCTTTAACCGGGACAAGACAGAGGGAGAATCACTGACAATTTGAAAAAACCAATCGTCGACACCCGGATCGGGCTTATATTCCATTCCATCTCTCTCTCTCTCTCTCTCCTCACCACCTCACTCTCACGATCCACATCCAGATGCTTCGATTGCAATTGCATCACCAACACTCCCACCACCACCACCACCACTCAAATTCCCTTTCTGCCCCTCCCAATTTCCCCCATTTCCTCTCCATACCCCCGCCGGCCCAGGACCGCCATCGCCGCCACCGGCACCTCCGCGGCCACTGAATCTCTATGTATAGCAAGAAAACCATCCTAGGGTTTCTGTGTTCTGGACTGATCCTAGGCGCTGGATAAGACAAACAAACCCGAATCGAATCTTCATCCAATGCTGGTCCCTGGAATTCTAGGGTTTCAGGGCCTGTTGCTGACCGTCGTTTTGGCCTCGTTCCTCGTAATTCGCCGCAAGTGGAGGAATGCGATGGCCAAGAAGGAGGAGATCATGAGGCTCGTCGCTATGGCCTCCGAAGAGGCCGCCGCGGCCGAGTTTCAGGCCACGGCGGCTCTGTACACTACTACTCCGGTGATGCCGGTGTCGTCCTGGCCGTACCGTTGTGCCGTCTGTTATTCCAGTACCACCATGCGCTGCTCTAAATGCAAGGCTGTCCGATATTGGTTCGTTATTCTCTTAATCATTTTTTTCTAGCTTGGTTTTTATGCATGTGGGTTTTGGTTAAAGTTGTGGTTGTAGTATTTTTCTTTATAGCCCAATTGGTGTTTCATTGGTTAATGAGAGATTGCTATTGTTTCAGCTAGTGTGATGTTTGTGTATAGAAATTCAATTGCCTGAGACTATGTCCTTGGGATTTTTTGTTTGTTTGTCTGTTTTGGAACCGAATAAAGAAAATTGTCGAGGAACACTAGAAATGGGAATTTTACATTATTTGATATTTGGATCTGGACTGCTGGGTCCTTTGGGAAAGATTTGAGATGTGTTGGGTTTGGAAGATATCATCACCAAATATAATCTACTTCATTTTTTGCTTTTTCCCCCCTTAATTATGATGATCACATTTTGGGCTTTCGGTGATGCTTTGCTCAAATGTTTGAACTCTGAACTACCTTGGGATGTGTACCGTTGCACTCATTTTTGCCTCGATGATTATACATGAGCGCATACATATGTTAAACCATTGTATTCGCTTGAATATTTGCTTGTAGTTCTGGTAAGTGTCAAATTGTTCATTGGAGACAAGGTCACAAGGATGAATGTCAGCTTTTGATTGACACCATGCAGTTTCAAGAAAGGAGTGATTCTGATGGGGAAGCGGTATTGCATCATGGTAATTATTTTAGAGATACTAGCCAATTCTCTAATGTTTTAAGAAGCTTCATTCATGTTTGATGATGATGATAGAATTAACCCTTATGTAGATGGAAAAGGATCACAGACTGATTTAACCTCATCCAGTACTGTATCATGGGATGGCTTCACTTCATCTGGTGCTGATGCTGATTCATGGGTTAAAAGCTCTTCCAGTGAGATCCTTAAGCATGGCAGTGTTGACAGATCACAGAAATCTCTTTCTGATGGTATTGCCCCTGATCAGCTTCGGGATATGACATCATTCTCAGAGTGTGCTAAGTTGGTGAATTGTCAAGATAACATATCACATGTGAATAAGTCAATTAAGAAAAAATCAAGTCATACTGATAAAGAGGTTGAATTTACATCAAAATTTCCCAAAGCCAAGCCAAACATATCTGGTGATGCTCAGTCTGCAAATTCTGGCAGTAAGAAGCCGACTAGAAGAGCTACTTCAACAGAAAAGTTAGTTACTGATGCCTCTAAGTCCAAGAGCTCATCATCTAATGACGGGGAAGATGAGTGTAAAGAAGACGGATCTTTGTCACATAGTGATTCTGGTGATCAGCCATCTTCAACCACTGGAGGGCATCTGGATTCCAGTTCCAGATCTGAAAAAATTGAAGGTTATCATGCATTGCCTGCAAAAATTGGTAGTATCCCAAGCTTGCCGCAAAATGCTTGTAATGGACTGAAAACATCTGTGAGGAAAGTTGTGCAGCAGTTTAAATCCTCAAAACAGCTGAAATCAATTCTCCCAGGACATGGAAATGAGATTGGTGGAAAATACAAGGTTATTTTCAAATTATTATTATCTTTCCTTTACCTAATTATTTTCTCTGTTATCAGGTTGATTCTGATTTTGATTTTATACTGTATTGACAGGTAATTTTTCCATATGAACTGTTCGTGAAACTGTACTCCTGCAACGACGTGGAACTTTGTCCATTTGGCCTTGTAAATTGTGGGAACAGGTGATGTAGAGAGTTCTTTTGGCACAAAACTTATTAACATATAGAAAAAAATCATTTGCATGCTCTAAAGTGTAACCAGTTTTAGCTTCTGTAAATCCTTCTATAAGGTTTTTTTGAAGATTTTTAGATTCTTCTCATGCAAGGGGGCTAGAATGATTCACATTATTTTTTAGTTCAATACCTTTTGTACAATTCTTTCTCATGGTATGTCATTGTTGGGTTTTCTCTTTTCTTTGGGTATTACACTTTGCCATCGCTGCATACCTCCGACACATCAAAGCATTTAATAATTAAAATAATAAAAGAAATCATAGTGAACCTGGGCCATGTATCTGCAGTATATCATGACAAATTGCAGCCTGCTTTTATTGCCCTGACTATGGTCTCTTTGGGCATTTTAACTATCTTTTATCTACTTTTTTCCTTTATTTTTTATTAAAATTTTTTGTTTGAATCATTTTAGTATTGTTGGAGGGACTCATTATACTACCTCTAGAGTATGATGTAAGGGAGATTCTATATGAAGGTGCTAGTTGGGTAGGTTTTTCCATCTGTGCGTTTAGTGCTATGCTGAGTTGGGAATATGCTTCATCCTAAGTTGTGAATATGACAATTGATCTGAAGCCATATGCATTAGCTTTATCCATACATTTTATAAAAGTGAAATAATCTGTACTGAAAGAGGAGTAAGAACTAATTTCTTGCCCAAGTTGCAAAAATGGTAAGTTAGAGTTACATTTAAGCTTCTGATCACATGTGCTTTCAATTGTTACTAGTGGCAGATTTATACTTTCTTTATATTGCTGATTTTCTTATGTCATTTTCTTAAGTTACATGTGTGTAATGAATACAACAAAAGCTTCCTTTTTTGGTTAAAAAGTGTTTATTTCTCCTTTCAAAAGTTCATAGAATGCTTTTTCTGATATTAATTTTTTCTTTGGATTTCTCAGCTGTTATGCTAATGCGGTACTCCAGTGTTTAGCATTTACTCGGCCTCTTACTTCGTATCTTCTTCAAGGGCTCCACTCCAGAGCATGCAAGTTTCTCTTCATAACTTTTACATATATATATATATATACCATATAGCTATAATTAATATATACAACCAATTCAATTAGTAGGACCATGTGCTTGACGATTTTTTAATTGACAATTCATACCTTTGCCAGGTCGAAAGAGGGACTGGTGTTTTATCTGTGAGTTTGAAATTCTGCTTCTGAAGGCAAGGGAAGGGAAGTCGTTACTGTCACCCTTCAAGATACTATCTAAAATACATAAAATTGGAAGTCATCTTGGTCATGGGAGGGAAGAAGATGCTCATGAATTTTTGAGGTGAGCCAGTTAAAACTCAACCGGATGAATTTTCTTATAAGATCTATTTTTTCTTTTCAAATATGTATCACATGATCAGTTACTAAGATGGCAGGTGTGCTGTTGATACCATGCAATCTGTTTGCCTCAAGGAAGCTGGAGCTATTGGTCCTTTGGCAGAAGAAACAACTCTAGTAGGCATGAGCTTTGGAGGCTACCTTCGATCTAAGGTTGTTTCTTCTTTTGATGTTGTATCAAGGTTTAAATTTTTTTGGGTATAGTATTCATTGTTCCTTTGCAAAAGTACAACATTCTGATGTTGGTCAAAAAAATAATGGTATGTTTTTGGGATGTCATGATTGGGATTCTCAGATAAAGTGCGTGAAGTGCCTTGGAAAATCTGAGCGATGTGAGCGGATGATGGATCTTACTGTTGAAATTGGTGGGGAAATTGGAACTCTTGAAGAGGCTCTTGCACAATTTACAGCTACTGAAACTTTGGATGGAGATAATAGGTACCATTGTAGCAGGTTGGTTCATTTGCTCCAGCATATAAATATTTGTTTATATATTTGTTCAGTTGAGGGATGAAACTCTTGTATCCCCTTTTGTTGCCTTTACATCTTATTTAAATGCCCAACACCAAGATCATGTTTTCCAGTGGTCTTTTTAAGCACAGTTTCCTTTATTCTTATGAGGATGTCAACTCTCTAGGTTGGGGACTGAGAAAGAGAGGGGAGGGGGGGTGTTACCTGAACCCGATGATCTGTCTTTGCTTAACATTCTGTTCAATGCTCTTTTGTTGATTATGACTTAACCACAAAATAGTGCTTGTCAATAGGCCTTAACATTGGTTGGAAAATGATTATGACTCTTGCATTGTATGGCACTCTCTGTGCCCTGATTATAGCTGATGAACCATGTAAATATGTAAATAGTGGAGATCCTAAGTGCAATTTGATCCAAGACTGCTCACCTACCTCACTGCTAGTTCCAAATTAATTTTTTTCCCTGATTTTGGTTGGGCAATTTGACCCATCTTCTTAGGTGGCCTGACAAAGTTTTACATCCAGTATGTTATGCATATATGAAGTATTCTTTCACATGGTTCTTAAGTCTTCTTTTTGTATCCTTCTAATTCATTTATGTATGTTTTTTCCCAACTTTTGTAAAGGTGTAAATCTTATGAGAAAGCCAGAAAGACATTAACAATTCTGGAGGCACCAAATATTCTTACAATTGTGTTGAAGCGATTTCAGGTAATTAATTCCTTTTGTATCACTTTTGAACTGTGCTTTCATATTTTTTTTTTGAATATTAATGTTTGCTCTATACCATCCATGACTGCAGTCTCGTAACTTTGAGAAGCTGAATAAGTCAATACGGTTCCCAGAGGTTCTCGACATGTCACCATATATGGGTGAAACAAGTGATAAATGCCCTTTGTACAGTCTTTATGCTGTGGTTGTTCACTTGGATATTAGGAATGCTGCGTATTCCGGCCATTATGTATGCTATGTAAAGAATAATCAGGGGGATTGGTTCAAGATTAACGACAGCTCAGTATGTCCTTTGTTCATTTCTAATATTTCTGTCTTAGTTGGGGCTTGATGTTATATTGTTGTTTTGTGGGTAGAACCGTCACACTCCAATCCCTGGTTAGAAGAGGCATTTTTATTGTTATGTCTTTGAATGAAGTTGATTATAATATATTGTTGACTGCTATTTTGCTCATCTCCAATCTTTGGCTGGTGAAAGGCAAGAAACTTGCTAATGAATTTTGCATGTATCCATGTGCGTGAACTTCTGTTGAAGTTCTAGACCTGATTCTAGAAAAAATTGAAGAATGATGGTTATTGATTTGGGCTTTTTTATTCTATTTGTTTTTATGATTTGGGGAACTGATTGGCGGCACATATGCTCTTATAGGTTGAACCAGTGGAATTAAAGAGGGTCTTATCTGAAGGGGCATACATGCTTCTTTATGCAAGGTAACATGCTTGTGGAGCCCTGTTTACTAATTGTCTTCTATTGTTTTGGGATAAACACCTTATGATTTGATGTTTCTAGGCGCTCTCCACGGCCCCCGGCCTTGTTAGGAAGTAATGCCATTTCTCATGGTGGGAAATTCAAGAGAGGGAACTTTGAAGCAGTTCCTTCCAGCCCTTCCAAATCCAAGTTGAGATCTAACACCATGGTTCCAAGCATGAATTCTTCTGCAGCACAACAGAAGTCCAGTAACCGGTACAGGATGAGCTTTGATGGTCCCATCAGCAATCAATCATTAGATCAAGATCCAGATGATTGGAGATTCCATTTGATGCATAGGATTCCTGCTATGGATTCAGCAAGTGAGAGTTCATCCATTTTCAGCTCCTCAGATGCAAGTTCTTGTAGCACTGTGAGCACCAAGGACTCTTCCAGCAATGAAGACTTCTCCGATTACATATTTGGTGAAGTGGGACCCAATTGGTACAAAAGCCCATAAAGAGGATTGGGAAGGGGGAGGAAACTCCACAATTTTGTGTAGTGACAGAAGTAGACATCGTAGAAAGTCAATCTCGGATTGATTGATAGTTGTAGTAGAAGTAGCAGTAGAGAATTTGAGCAGGGGCAATTTGTATGTGGCTAACCCCATCGGAGAATGATCAGCTCAAACATTTTATTGAGGTTTGAGTTGAGATGTAAGTAGGAATAGGATAAGCTCATTTATGGTATTTACTAATACCGACATAATAAAAAGAAGTCAATCATTTTTTTAGGGGGCACGTTTTTCTCTCTCTTTGATCTTGTTATTTATCAACACTTCATTTTCCTCAATTACCTATGTGGTGTGTAAAAAATTAGAGAAATTTCCACTGATAAAATAGTTTAAAAGAATTTTCTACTAGCAGAAAAAAATAAAGAATAAAACATTAGCAGAAAGCGGTGACCGAAAGAAGCAGAGAAGGCAAATGAAATGCCAATAGCAATAGCGACATCTAATTTCCACTACCTGCTGTACCGGAAGGTGGTGCCAATTAAGCATCATCGTAGTATTCGTATCTGGGTCTCAATTTTAGGCATAGCCACTACCGCCGGAGCCACCAAAGCCACCATGTTCACCACCGCCGCCACCAGCAGCAGTAGCTACAAGGGTGGCGGCGCGTACACGACCATCAAAGAGAGAGTGAGATTCGAGAAAGAGATCAAGAAGAGCAAATTTATCGCCATCGCGGGCCCCATCCCCGACGAACAATCCGCTCTCTCCTTCCTGTCCCAGGTCCGAGATCAACGCGCTACTCACAATTGCTGGGCGTACAAGGTTTGGTTGGTTGCTTGCTTGCTTGCTTCGTAATTAATTGTTAATTGGTAATTGATTAATGCAAGGACCAACTCTCAGGTTGGAGATCAATATCGGTCTAATGACGATGGTGAACCATCGGGAACAGCTGGGAAACCCATTCATTCTGCTATTCAATCTTCAGGAATTGATAGAGTTATGGTGGTCGTCATCAGGTAAATATTTATTTATTTCCATTTGTTGGACGAATTTGTTTGCAAACAATATGCACACTGGTCTCTGTTCTTTGGTTATTGCCTTTTACATTTGCTGTTAGGTATTTTGGAGGTATTAAATTAGGGACTGGAGGACTAGTCAGGGCTTATGGAGGAGTTGCCTCAGAATGCTTGAGAAATGCCCCAACTTGTCTTGTAAAATCAAAGGTATTAACTTCTTGCTTTTATTCCAACTGGGGTGTCCAAGTTGTCCTACGTAAGAAAGCAAGAGGAGACAACTTCTCTATTTGGTCCATTCCTGGTTGGATTCTATTAGTATCATCAAATGTATATGGAATTGGAACTCGTAATTTTCATTTTTTGTATTCTTAATATGTTGAAATATATGATCTTATCTACTATTTTTCTCTGTAGTTAAGAATGGGTGTGGAAGTTCCATTTGATCTTTTGGGCGCTCTTTACCATCAGGTGAGCTGGTTTCAGAAATCTGATGCACGTCAATAACCCTCTCTTTTCCTTTGGCATGGTCAAATTTATTAAGTGTATTCACATCTTTTGTTATGATGTTACAGCTACAATCTTTTCAAGCTGAAGACATCAAGCAAGATTATGAGACTGGTAAAGATGGTATCACCATGGTTACATTCCAAGTTGATTTTGACGGTATTGAGAAATTGGAAGATGCTATCAAAAGCAATTGTAGCCGAGAATTAGTGTTCTATAAGCGCTGAAACTGTCTTAGCTATTTCCTGTTTGTATACACATTTCATGATGAACCATTTTGAGACTGGATGACTGGTACATACATTTTTCGTTTGCCCTGCTTGGAAGCAACCATTTGCAACCGGTAAGACCAATATGCTGAAAAATTACTAGAACATCTGCGGCTCATTTGGGGAAATTTATTAATTAAATTTAGTTGGAATTCACTATTAACTTGTTCTTGAAAGGTGCTTGTGCACCCAATGTGTTGTATATGGAACAGTCTTCATTTGTATGAAAAGAAATATACTCTCCATTGCTTATTTTATGGACTTGGGTGCAAGTTTAAATATTTAGTGCTGACTGCTGAGCTGTTCTTTTATGCTGTCAAATACATTGGGTTCTTCTTGTATCAGAAATCGTGTCCAAGTGAATATCCATAGCTGTTTAATCCAGAGATTGATTCCATTTCAGAATTGCTGTTTGTCAAATTTTTTGGCATGTGTTTTTGTTTATGTTTTGCTTCTCGGTCTAATTAGATGCTTACTACGTTGGTCAAGTCTCATGATTGAAGGCTTTTATATTTTGAGTAAGAATGTGACTATTATGCTACTTCTTTGAATGGCTTATCTGCTGATTTCAGTGGGTCTTATAATGTAAGCTCTTGAAAGCCTTTTTTTTTTTTTTTTTTTTTTTTTTTTTCTGGATTACTTTGTTCCTTTGTCATTGGTGAATCTTGCATAATTGAAAACAGAAAAAAAGAAAAGGTTAATTTGGGGGGGCTTCAACACGAACTATGGAAACACAACTGTACTTAAGATACTAGAAATATCACCATGATAATAAATGTTTCAACAATAACATACATTTAATAATACCCCAGTGACTATTTAAATGACTATAATCCATACAAATGAAACCTCACAATACTTGAAACATATATTTGAAATAACTCGAGCCTCCTGAAACACTGGAAAACTTCAAATAAGCATTAAGCCAAGGCTTTACAGTCTGATTTAATTACTAAGTATGAAAATGTTGTTGGTGCCAACCATGGGATCTCACGGGCTTGTGGTTGATGGGGGTGGGGAGAGGAAAGGGATGGTGGCATGGTTGATGGAACGGTAGGGATTGAAGGAATTGTAGTTGGGATGGTTGGCAAGGGAGTGCCTTTTGGGTTGGCAATGAAGGGAGTTCCTTTTGGGTTGTTGGTATGGTTGGCAATGGTTGACTTGGAAAAGATGGCATGCTTGGCAACTGCGGCAATGTGAACCTTGGCATTTTGGGGTAGTAATTGGTAGCTTTGGCAAACTGGACTTTGGCAGAGATGGGGTAGTCGGTAATGTTGGCAATGGGGTTGAGGGTAGTGGCGGCAAATTGGTTTTCGGCAGAGATGGGGTAGTCGGCAATGTTGGCAATGGAGCAGAGGGCAGTGGTGGCAAACTGTCCTAAGGTAGTGGTGGTGTTGATGGTAATGGAGATAAAATTGGGTTTGGTAGGGATGGTGTTGGAGGCAATGACAGTGCTGGTGGTGGAGCTGGTGTTGTGTGTCCAATAGGTGGCGAGCTGCAAGGCTCTTATCAATGCCAAGTGATAGTGCTATAATCATAGCTAAAAGCCGATTCTGGGAATTGGGAAGCACAAAGCTCCAAGGCTTGTGTTTTTTGCTCTGTCTTACCGATTGGTAATGCTTGACTTGAAATTTGAAAGAAACAATCCAGAGGTTAATGTATGATTCCTTGCTTTTAGTCTTGGATCACAAGAAAGATTGTGCCATTGGATCCTTGCAAATTTGGTGATATTAAACTTTTCGACTGAGAGATGGTGGGGAGCCCTTGGAGAGAAGGGGGTGTAAAGGGTGAGTGAGGAAGACGATGGGACCATCTTTATGGGGCTAATTCTTTGTTTTTTTCTTTTATAAAAAGTCAAGTATTGTTCATAATTAAATAGTAGAAGGCCGGTGAAACTTAAATTTCAACTCAAAAGTGGTATTTCCCTTCCTCTTATAAGATGTATGGATTTAATTATTTCCAAAATTAAATTATTGTAAATATTTTTATTAGAATGTTAAAATGAGACTAAATTGAATATATTTAAATAGTTTTATTTTAAAGCTCACTTTACAGCCTTGCTAAAACAGATGTTTATGATCAGTTAATTGGGTAGTGATATGTTAATCCATCCCTTGGTGCCTCCCTAGAAACTTTTTAAGAAAAATGACAATTTATCTTTCGATAAATCTGTGGTTGATGCTTTGAGGTTTAATAGTTTAGACTTTAGAGTGTAGCCACAATCACAAACAGTATATTGAATATGTGAATTATGAAAGCTCGAGAGACAGACAATTGCTCATGTTGAGCCCTCCGGAGGAGGAAAGACGACTCTTGTAAAACTAATTCTTCAGCCTGGCGAGCTCTTTGGAATTATGAATGATTTTTCTTTATCTGACAACTCTTCGATCTCCCGCTTAACATTACGGTTCATCGTTCTTGATCTTCTTTAAAGACAACTGTGGCTTTCGGATTCCTCTTGCTTTTGTTTAACTTCCTTATAACATTAATTAGATTATAATTAATTGCTGGGGTGAATAAACAATCACCATTTTCTTCAAGACCTGAGCATGCTCGAGCGTATAATTACTTGTAATTAAACTCAATATATTCTATTAGACACATCAACATACTCGATCTTCCTACAATGTTTTATCATGTCAACCATATTTACAATTTAACCAATAATCCAATTTCTCCTCCTGTAAACGCATAATATATGTACGTGTATGCAGATTCTAATCCAAAATTGATACGAACCCAAATGGTACAAGAAGCATGCTAGCTTTATTCTTGGGGTAAATATGTCACAAGGAACTGATATGCATGGCAATTGGGATGTCATGTTTGATATATTGCATGCTGCTACAAATTAAACGAGAATGACGTTGTAATATTGAGTAGTCGTATCATAGATATATGATAAAGTTATTCTATTCAAGATTCTTTTAATAAATAAAAAAAATTTAATATTGATTAAACAAATGTCAGATTTTAAGCAATCGACAATATATTATAATTATAATAATTATATTTGAAAGGGTTCTCTTTAATTTACTATACAAACTAGCTAGTAAACAACTAAATGGAGCCTCAAGAGCACAATTGACCTTCTAGGTGAAGGTGCTCACAGCAAGGAAGAGGAGGGGTCAAGAAAAGTGAAGCCCAAATTTAAAGAAAGACCACAGCCCACTAACCCATCAGCAGCATAGATATATATTGCCTATTTTCACAATAGACATGAACAAGCTAACCCAATTTGTATCGAGGACCAGTTTGACTGTCATGCAAATTAAGTTTGCTTCTTCTTTTTTTCTTTTTCTTTTCAGTTGTCAGACACGAAAAGTTGCTTGTGGAGATGAGTAACTACTAACTACTGCTATATATAGAATCCATATGACCATTTGACCATATTCCTTCACCAACTAAATAAGCTTCTTTAATTAGTATCACTTCATATATAGAATTATAAGGAATTTCATTATATGTAGAACACATTGTTGAAACACAAAGAAAAAGATATGTACGGCATACAAGCAAAAGATTAAGATATATACAAATATACACAATGTAGCAGGTCCATATATCATGTTTGATATATTGCATGGCCCAATATACGTACATAGGTGCTACAAATTAAGCCAAGGAAATGATAAAATATATAGCTTGAACTCGAAGGACCATATATATGTAACTGTTTGTACAACAGGGACATGCAGGGTCACAAAAAACTCTTTCTTTCATGTTATTGAACAGGGACATGCAACTCTTGTGGGTCTAAGAGAGGCTCACACAGTCACAAATTTCTTTCTCTTATATATTTATTCAAAAGGGACATGAAGGCTTAACACTCACTAATTCAGTTCCGGCCAATTAATACTTCAAATTAACATTCCATATTAATTAATCCTAACTTAACCATGGCATTATTTCATATTGGACAAGAGGTTGAGGAGTGCCTGTTTGTAGAAAAACTTCAGACCTATAGGCTAGCAAGAGTTGAAGAGATACATCCACATCCACATAAAAATATGTTTGGCTACACGATTAGGTACGGTGACAATTCAACTGGACGAGCAGCTGAACAAATTCTGAGGCCTCGGGCTCCAAGGGTTCGAGAATACTACGATATTGATATGTGGGTTGATTTTTTTAATGACAACACCAAGTGCTATTGCACTGGACAAACAGTCGCTGGACGCTTAGAAGATGAAAGCCTTAACCGCCCTGAACAATTTCATGTGCTAAGTCCTAGGGGAGACAGTGTCTGGGTTGACATACCAGATTTGAGGGTTCATATTGGTTGGCTGAACGGGAAGTGGGTTTATCCTCAGAAGAGACCATGGTAAGAGCTTTGTTTTGCATCTTATATTTTTTTCTGCATACTCTTTAAATAATTAATAATTAATCTGCATACTCTTTAAATTTATATATATAGATAATGTTATACTGTTGTTTTAATTTGTACTATTGATCATAAAGGAACATGCATTTTTACTAGATAGATGCAATCCCATGCGCACAATAGATCCAAAACATGCATATATTAAACCAAAAAGAAAAAAAATAAGTTGTAAATTAAGTACACTTGGATAAATTATAAATTAGTGCTTACATTTTGAATGTTGTACGTGCTTTAGATCATAGTTAGGTGTTTAATTGATCATTTGGGTGAGAAAGTTTCGAAATTTTCATAAGAGTTTATGTATAAAAGATTGAAATACGTACAGTGATTGAAGATGCAAATTAACAATGACTAATTATTTCTAGCTTCACATATTTTTAGCTACTAATAATTAAGAAAGTTATTAACTGAATATCTTTATATAAATGAATATAATTTGCAAAGGCCTGAACTTCGATATGGTGAGCAAGAAGTCAGTGAGTCGGATCTGGAGATCGAAAATGATGATGAGGATGAAGATGAGAATGAATCCGATGAGACTGAGGACAACGATGAATCTGATGAGGCTGAGGCTGAGGATGTGGATGAGGAGGATAAACCGAATTAATGAAGATTGATTATTTAATATGGAGAAATTATTCTGTATAACCGATACACTGACACATGGTATAACTAATCTATGTGTTATAATATGAGTGAATGTTATCAATATTATACCCTACTAATATAAACACATCGTCCAATAATACCCTTACACGTTGAATTAGTTATACCACGTACCAGTATATCAGTTATACCCTATAATTTTTCCCTACTCTGGCCATGAAGTTGCTTAATTTGCTTGTCAGTTTAATGTGTTGGGACACTTAATTAGTCATGACTACTAGTAAAACCCCTTTTTACAAACTCTTTAGAGGTACTGATAATATAATTATGAAATTTGAATTAGGTACTGAAGTGCTTCTCTGAATTTGATTTTTATTGGAAACTGATTACTGTCGTCATATATTGTGTTTGTTGGAACATTAATATATTATTATCTGGATTAATTGTGTTCTTTTATATTTTTGAAATATTAATTATTATCTGGAATCTGGATTAATTCTGTTCTTTTCTACTGTTGGAATAGCTATCGGCAGGATTTTTGGACATTATTAATGCTATTACACTATATACATTATTGGGCTTTATAAAAGGGTTTCTCACAGTCCCTTCTATAAAACAGCTTCATAATAAGTTAATAAAAGGGTTAATTGAATTTCAGCCCCTCCAAATATTTTTTTAAAGCTTGCAACCCATTGATCTTTTAGTCAATGGATGAGACCCATATTCAAAATTTCTAGCCACCTAAGATTAAAATACACCTTAAATGCCCTCTCTAATTACAAAACCTACCATTCTCATTAATATTACAAAGCAATAAATGTAATCCAAATTTTAGGGATTCGATTGATCCCAATTATACAAGGCAATAAATATAATCCTAATCTATTGCAAACAAACATCTAGATTTGGATTTTGGTAGATAGTCTACTACTCTACTCCCAATTAATTCAAATCTCTCTTTTAAAATTTGTAGGTACACGCAAGGAGTAAAATTTCGGTTTTGAGGAAATTTTCGATGGAAATTTTCGCGGAAATTTCGATTAAAATATCGATTTCGACAAAATTAGACAAAAATGACGAAAATTACTATTAAAATACGAAAATTTTGAATGAAACTTGACTGTATGTTTATTTAACATATTATTTACTATATTAATAAAAAACATTGAAGAAATCAAATTATGTAGTAAGTTTCATGTGATATAAAATGAATATAATGCGCGCTGGAAATAAATATTGTTAAAAAAATATAAGTCACTAATTAATAATTATATAAATAACACCTCAGATGGGCCATAATAGCAGTACTACTCAATCTCCAAAGTTTTATATGCAAAATAAAAGCCGATACCAAAATATTATAATTTATAACATAGATACATTCATACACTTAATTTTGATTCATATATTTAGGGCTCACCAAATAGCCCAAGGCCCGAAGCCCGCCCAGCCCATTGGGCTCGAAGCCCGATGTGGCCCGACATTTGGGCCGGGCCGGCCCGAAAATTTTTTGGGTTGGGCTTGGGCCATCCCCTTGAAGCCCACGGCCCGCCCAAAGCCTGGCCCGCTTAGGCCCGCTCAAAGCCCGGCCCGCTTAGGCCCGCTCAAAGCCCGGCCCGAAGCCCAAAGCCCAAAGGCCGAAGCCCAAAGCCCAAAGCCCGTTTAATATCTTCAATAAAAAAAAATATAGGATTTTGGCTATGTTCTAAATCGAACTTGAGACCTCATAGAACAAATTTCAACTCTCAACCAACTGAGCTAAGTAGTTTATTTGTCTAATTGGTAAATTATAACATATTTAATAGGTTTTTCGTTTGTTTATTCTAATAAATTATTAATATGTTTATTAAGTTATTATATAATTCTATAATGTTAGTAAATACTAAATAGTAATAGTGTAAACTATACTATGTAAGTATGTAATACCATAAATAATAAACTTTTAAAATTATATACAACATTACAAATTTACAACTATAATATAACATAAATTTATATGTGCATATACAATTTTTATAATACAACTATAATTGAAGTTATTAAACCATGATGGCATGATTGTTCATTAATTTAACAATTTGAACCGTTCATTTTATATGTTGATAGTCAAATATCATCCTTACAAAAAATCGGTCGAATCGGAATTCATTTACTCGTTCGATTATCATTAAAAAAACCATGATCGTTAATTAATTCGACCATCATTACGTCATTTTTACATCTCTGATTGAGCTAATTTTTTGCAAGGATTCTCTTTGAGTGGGGAACTAAAACTTGAACGGTTCGGATCGTTGAAAACACGATCGATATATGAGCTTCTACATATAAATACACTTGAAGAGTTGAAGAGTATAATTCTAATAACTTTCTCGTTGAAACCTTATTGTTTTCATAATTGTGAAGACCACAACGTGATTTCAACAATCTGAACCGTTCATTTTCTATATTCATAGTCAAAGATCATCCTTACAAAAAATCAGCAAAATCGGAATTCATCTACCCATTCGATTATCATTAGAAAAACAACGATCGTT